>JAQZBX010069455.1:0-15578 GCA_029593785.1 Cabassous unicinctus | reverse complement strand
ATATATATATATATATATATATATATACACACACACACACATATATATATGTATACACATATCTATATATATATATCAATGTGATTAAAAAGGGGAATTGTTAAACTGTATATATAGAAACTGTATAAAAATTTTTAAAAATCTATGGAACTACACCACACAAACTTGGACTGCTAAGATAAATCATGAACTTTAGTTAATACTACAATTTTTAAAATGTGCCATCATCAATTGTAATGAATGTTTCACACACACCATTGCAACTTTTTGGTAGTGGGTTGATATATGGGAATCCTGTATTTTATGCATGTTTGTTCTGTAAACACATAAATTCTCCAGTAAAAAAAATTAAAAATAAATAGCTGAATATTAAAAAGATATAAAAATGTATTCCTTAAATATAAGCATATGAATAAAGCTGTGCAAAGTAGCACTATTAGAAGGAGTAGACGCCTGTTTTCAGAGATATGAAGGACAATGTAAAATAATAACAATAAAGGCAAATTTTCAGAACACCATCAAATTCCTAAGAAGAGCTTCAAAACATGTAAAAAATGAGACAATTAAAACGAGGAATAGAATTTTTTAATAAATGGCATTGAATAATTGTCAGGGATAAAATTCAAATTTTGAAATGAAAGACAAGTCGTATTTCCTTTCTGTTTCTTACTCCTGATGACCCGACAAATTTTTTTTTTTACTATTAGAGGTGTTATATTGGAATCCCAACAATAAAGATTCAGCAAAATATTAGCCAAAAAAAGTTTTATGAAATATTATTTCTTCAACTATTGCTTTCATTACTTGAAATTACACTTAATATCTATAAAAATTTTATTTCAATGACTAAAAGAAAAACTCCTTCATGGTTATTTTGAAAGGAGGAAGCAAACCCTATTAAGGTGGCATTTACACAGAATCTCTTAACCCCCAAAAGCCCCAATTGTGAAATAAATTGATGCTGTCCTTTGAATCTTCAAATAAGCTTTTTTAAGTATCATTGAACATTTGAAGAATTTAAGAATTGTATATTCAAAACTTTATCTAATATATGAAATATTATTTTGTAATATCTTGATCTATGCAAACAAATTCGCTCTGAATAGTCTAAATCATAAACAGTATTTCTCGTATGAGTTTCTTCTAAATCTACATGAAAATTGATTTCATTATCATTAATTGATGAAAGATTCATGAGGATTCATTTCACTTGGTTGTATATCAAAGAAGTAAGATTTTGGCCATTAAAATAATGATAAAAACCGTACTCAGCAAAGATTTTTACATTCTTCTAACATGTTTCTTTTAATATAATAATTGCCAATAAATGAAATTAATAAACTGCAAAACTATTGTTGTGACTATATACATCGCATGGCTTTGTCAATGAATTAGATGACACTCCCAAACCTGACTGGTGAAACACCACCATATTTTTTGTCATGCCTCAAAAACTTCCTTTCATTAGCTGGTGCACACTCCTGGAAAGAAGTTAGTAATGCTGCACTAGTAAAAACAAAATAAATGAAATTGTGGGTTTTATAAAAGTTCATTGTAAAAGAAGTCAATGTATATTATAAATATTTAATAATAATATCATGATATTACTGATAATTGAGCATGATAAAATTATATAAACATATAAGTATACATATAGATAAGCTTTAAGTGCACAAGGTAAAATACTTGGAGGCAAATACTTCTAAATAATAACAACACTTAACGAGTGATTTTCATTTTTTTCTTTCTTTTATATATATATATATATTCATTATATATATAATTTTTATATATGTATAAAAATGTTTAATCCTATGATGGTGTCATTGGGAAAAATTGGGTAATCCATCCTTGGTGGTAAATAATCTGGCCTTTCAGTGACAGAATAATTAAACATTCTCTAGAAATACCTCCTCTTTTACCCAGTCATAAATTAGAGCATCAGAAGAGAATACCAAAATGCTGATCAACATTGTGTGGCTTCTAAGAGGAAGGCAACTCTGTTACTAACATAACATGGATGCATTAGTCCTTGAATCTTTATCCTTGGGATCATGCCAAGCAATCTTCTTGGAAAATTGGTCCCAGAGATGACCAAACATGGCATTACCAGCAAACCTCTATATAAGAGATGCCTTGGCTTTATCAGGATGAAAAGCAAGGGATTCTCTGCTCTGCTTGTGTTCACAGTGGCTCCCTGGTACACTTGTGAGAAAAAAATATTCAGGTGAACTTTCTATTTCAACAGGTCATGAACAAAATTTTTAGGTTATTTATTGTAACTCAAATAAACAAAATAAAAGTACATGCAGAAAAAATTAAACCTATGTTATCTGAAAGGAAACAAACATATCGCAGAAATTTCTAGCCCCTTATATGGTTTATATACTTTATTTGTGAGAAAAACTGGAGGTTGACAAATGTCTAGACAGATAATGCTGGAAAAAGTTTTTCATCAACTTTTACTCTTGGTAAGCATTACTCTCAAGTTAGAGCTTTTGAGTTTATCTCAAAAAATGGGACTATTATTATGAAAGTATGTATATACATATATGCATTATGTAGGTCTTAAGTAATGCCAACATTTGTAGAAATGGAAATACAGAACTGATGGAATCAGAGAAATCAAGCAATGGACAATGTAGAAAATACAATTTTTGGAGGAATTTTTATTATATAATTGGTTAATAAACCTATCTTCTAAAAATTTATAGTAATGTGTACTCTGTAATATTAGCAAACCTAAGGTTTTAAGTTCTGCTCTGTCATTTCTATTATATAATATTGGATGCAAAATAACAGTAAATGATGCATAAAATCTATTTTTTTCTGAAATTAAAAATAAGTAGGAATGCTTTGTTATGAGCATGATCTCTGTACTCAACCAACTTTGGCAGAATCACAGAAGCAATAGCATTTAATGGTTGTGACTCTGGATAAGTTACTTTAATTTCCCCTTTTCATTTAAAAAAATGTATATGATAATAATGATTACAATATAATATTTTAATACGAATAAATATATTAATGAATAGAAGTATTTATTACAGTGTCATAGTCATTCTAATTAGACAATATGTATGTATCCCTATTATACAATATCCAAAATTTGATTTATACTGAATTTATATTTGGCAGTCAAACTAAGATTTTTTTCAGCCATATTCTGCAAACTATTCTTTATTATGAATTTCTAAAATCACTAAACTAATTTTTTTTTAAGTTCCAGATCATTCCTATTAAAAAAAAAAAAAACAACTGTTTTGAAGTTGTTTATGCTAAGTATCACATTTGATTTCTCAATAGTTTACAACAGTAAAGCATATTATGGGAAGTAGGAATAACCTACTTCCCATATGTGCCTGATTTCATCCTTTTGGGATTGACAGAATCTGAAGAGATCCAGCAGGTCCGCTTTATGCTATTTCTGCTGATATACCTGATTACCATGCTGGAGAATGCAGGGATGATTCTAATAATTTGTCTGGATCTCCAGTTTCACACCCCCACATACTTTTTCCTCAGTCACCTGAGATTCCTTTACCTCAGTTATGCAATGGTCAGACCACCTAAAACCTTAGAGAACTTACTGGCTTCTGACAAATATATTACATTCAAGGGTTGCTTCACCCAAATGTATTTTTTTTGTCTTCTTGGGTGTTACTGAATTTTTTTTCCTCTCTTCAATGGCCTATGACCTCTATGTAGCTAGCTGCAATCTTCTTAACTACCAGGTTGTTATGTCCACAAGACTCTGCCGTGCCCTCATAACTGGGTCCTACATGGTTGACATTACGGAATCATTAGTCATTGTTCTTCACATGAACAGCTAGCATTTCTGCAAATCCAGTGTAATCTATCACTTTCTCTGTAATTGAATCCCAATTTTAGCTCTGTCCTGTACTGACACTTGTCACACTGAAATCATGATAATCATTCTCGCTGGTTTAAATGTAATGGTGTCTCTTACCACAATCTCTGTGTCCTATGGGTCCATATGTCTATAATCCTGAAAATTAATTCCACTTCAGAAAAACGCTAAAGCTTCTCTACTTGGTGCCTCCCACCTCCTTGGAGTCACCATATTTTATGGCACCACGATTTTTACTTATTTAAAACCCAAGAAATCCTACTTCTTGGGAAAGGATCAAGTGGCCTCTGTGTTTTATACTATGGTGATTCCCATGCTGAGTCCATTCATTTGTAGTCTTAGGAACAAAGAAGCAAAAAATGCTCTCATTGGAGTCATGCAGAAGGAAGAGGGCTCCAGGCACTTGAAATGTCAGTGATGCTGAATATTTTAGTGTACCTTTTCTTTCTTTCCTATTTGGGTATTCATTCTCTAAATGCAGTAGCATCATTTAATTAGCTTGAATTTCTACTGAGCCATCCTCTATTAGACCACACATGATGGAACATTTCAAGAATATGTTTTTAGAATTCCACATAGTAATTAGAAGCCATGATACATGTTAAACCTCTTGTTTAAATGTATGTATTTCTAAGGGCAACTAATCTGCAACAACAAAAACTAAAATGTAATGCTGTCCTTTAAATTTGATCATAGAAATTCCCATGCATAGTCCAATTTCAGAGATTTCTATTATGAAAAGCACTCTCAGAAATAATTTATTCTGTAGAGAAAAATATAGCTCAATCTTAAAGAATGCTGCTTTTGCCAGAAAAATCCAATGTTTAGGGTCTTGATCTGTCAGGTTATTAGCTGTATATCCCTTAGGAAATCACTGAAAGTAAAAGTCTAGTATCCTCAAGTGTACAAGAAAAATAATTTTAAATTCATGTAGTTACCTTAAAGATCAATCAGACAATGATTAGAAATAATTTAATGCAGTAATAATAAATTTGACCAAGATCATCAGAATGCTTATATTTTTGCACAATTTTGAAAACACAATAGATATTGTTATGTAAATGCTCACTGATGTTATGTAAATATTTTTGGCTAATCTTATTCATAACCAAACAGTTAAAAAGGAAAAAGAACTTCAATTTTTGGTCTAGGAAAAAATTAGAATATTGTGATACAATTAAGCTACAGAAAAAAGTATATGTTAACTTTGAAAAAATTTGGGAACATGTCAAATTATTACAGAAAATAGAAATATCTTAATCATTTTTGAGAGTTTAATTCATGGTCTTCTAGACAAATCTTATGTATGTGTGTATATATTGCATATATATATAAATTTTTGTCATTTTCTGTTTCTATTTTGCAGCTTTTGTTTTCCATTCATCACTAAAACCTTTGGTTATTCTTTTGTCATTTAAGTTGGGAGACGAATGTTTTCTTGATATATTAATGAAATCAAGAATCTCATTTTGCCTTGCTTTAAGCCCTGAGTTTTTGTAAATTTAATCAAGGTTAAATACTTGTATGTAGTTATACCTCTGCATCTACCTGCTAAACATTTGAAGACCTTAACATTCTCTGAGGCATCAATAAACTTCAGTATTTACTATGTCTTTGTTTAATTTTGGCATGATTAAAAAAATAGTTTCATTTTTTCTGGTTTTTATAAATTTATGTTCTTTATAAAGATATACACTTTTGAGTTAAATACTTGGTTCTTTTGTTTTAAGAATTTTAATTTTAAAAAGCTGTAAAGCTAAGAATTGACCATCAATTCAAAGTTTTTGAAATCCCATAAATATTTTTCATGTAGCTTACTAATATTTCCTTTTAAAACTGCCTCTACATTATCTGGAATTGCAGTTTTAATTTTCTCTATTTTTCAAATTATATTTAAGGAAGTATGTTTTCTTCATTTCCTATATTTGATTAATTTTATTTAAAAAAGAAATAGTGTTAAGTATATTTTTCTCTTCAGGGATCTTTATTCTTTTAATGTATATAAAAGTTTTCTTTGTAGTATTATAATGTTCCTTTTCTTAAATTATTTTTGAAATATTTAAATAAAGTTCAAGCTGGTTTGAGGATTAAACATTTAATGAATTTTCACTAGTTCATCACTCAATTTATTCAAATGATTAAAATGTGCATTTTCTTTACATTCTGAATTTACATAAAAATTTAACTTATATATAGCATTCAGGTAAGTTATTGTAGCCATATTTAATTTTGCTCTGATCTCTAAGTTCTCTACAATTTGTATTTCTTGCAATTCCTCTTTGTTTTGTTTGCAGTTAGCTTTTTCTTTATTAAGGATTTCTTTTTTAATAATATACTTTTTTTTTTTTCCTTAGGAGGTACTGGGGATTGAACCCTGGAGGTTGTACATGGGAAGCAGGTGCTCAAACCACTGAGCTGTGTGCTTTCCTCAATAATATCATTTTAAACTAATTGCTCACCTCATATATGCATTGTTTCCTTTCTTATATTTAAAGACCCTTTATATTTTCTGGTCTTTTTTTTATCAACTTTCTGGCCTTACTTTCTGTATTAGTTAGCCAAAGGGGTGCTAATGTGAAATACCAAAAATGGGTTGGTCTTTACAAACGGTATTTATTTGGGGTAGAAGACCACAGATACCAGGACATAAAGCGTTAAGTTTCTTGTCACCAAAGTTCATTGTCACGTGTTGGAGCAAGACAGCTGCCGACCTTTGCCAGGGTTCAGGCTTCTTGTGTTCCTCTCTTCCCGGGGCTGTGTTTCTCTCTGGGCTTAGCTCTTCTGGTTCTTCCACAAGGTCAGCTGTAGAATATCAGGCGAATGGCTCACTTCTCTTCTTCTGGGGCCTTTTCTCCAACATCAAAACTGCTTCTCAAAAACTGCTTCAACTCTGTTCTTTGCCATGCCTTTTATATTCGATTCCCCACCCACCAAGGGGTGGGGCTCAACACCCTACTGACTTGGCCCAGTCAACGCCCTAATCATAACTTAATCATGCCCAGATTAACAGATCAGTTTACAAGCATGATCCAATTATATTTTTGGAATTCATAATTACATCAGATCGCCCAGATGTCTACACTTTCTATTATGTACATTTCTATAATTTAGAAAAAGTATCCTGTTGATGTGTGATGGCAATGATGGTCAACAGATTCTCTAATTTTTCAGAGAATAGTAATTTCAGAGTTTGCTTATGTTTTAATTAAATTCAAACTAACTGTCCTCTTATACTGTATTCTAGGAAGTATTTATGATGTTATTAATTAAATGTAACATAAGCACTGGGCAAAGTGAACACAATAGATTATTTACATTTCCGTCTATTTTCTCTATATTAGTGTTTATCATGTTTTATGTAAGCTGTGGTCTGATGTATTTTTAAGACAAAATCCTTTTGTGCCTGGTGTTATGTCAAAATTCTATATATTATAAAGTTTGACTACTTAATAATGATTTAAAAACAATAGGTCATAACAAATATGTACAATAATTTTTTTGCAAATGATTGATGATATATAAGGATGATGAGAATAGTGTATATTAACTGATTACCTACTGTGAGCCAGACAATATTCAAGGGTATTAGGTATATAATGAACATAGTTTATTGTCACAAAATAACTCAGGTAGATATTTGCAATATCTAAAATTTAATCTTAGGTAATATAAAGTCATGTTCCTCCTTGTTCAGACAAAGACTTAAGAGTCATAGCAGCATTTTCTCTCTGTCACATACCTTCCATTGAATCCATTAGGATATCATATTGATACCTCTGCAGAATATATTTGGAATGTGACTATGTCTCAACATCTCCTCTGCTACCACCTTGGCCCACAGAACCATCCTCTCAGTCTTTAAATTATTTCCACAGCTTTCCAGATTGTCGTCCTCTTCTCTGCCTTATACCCCTTGTGACAGTTTGAAATTCTTTTATGAATCTCAAAAAGATTATGTTCTTAAATTTATCTATTCCCATGGGTGTGAGAGCCTTTTTGATTGGACTAGGTTAGTGAGGCTTGACTCAGGTTGAGTTTCCACCCTCTTTCTGGGTCTGATAAAAAGAGACACACAGTTAAAGGAATACACCATATGTGATCCTTCAGTGTGAGAGAAAGGATCCAGTTTCACCCACAGATGAGCTGCAAAGAGAGAAGCCCCTGAGAGGCTGACAGAGCTGAGGCCCAGGTTCAGGAAGATATGAGCCGTATACCTGATAGCTCACAGCTGAACTCAGGAAGAAAGCAGAGCAGTGGAGACTGATAGAGGAGGCCTTGAAAGAGACAAGTCCCATGCCTGGTTGCACACAGCTGAGCTGTGGGAGATGGCAGATTCTGGAGGGGAAGGCAAAGACCTTGGCAGAGATTGGTGGCCATCTTACCTGACCATGTGGCCAGAAGACAGGATCAATAGTAGCTGACTTTTGTAAGAAAGCACCACTGATGGTGCCTTGATTTGGACATTTCACGGCCTTGCAACTGTAAGCTTTTACCCTAAATAAATCCCCTTTATAAAAGCCAACCCATTTCTGGTGCTTTGCATCAGCAGCCCTGTGGCAAGCTAAAACACCTCTTCAGTCTAATCTCAATGTAGAGACCAGAGTGATAGTGTTAAAACATAAGTTGTATTATGTCAATTTTCTTTACAAAAAATGACAAGACTACTCATTATATTAAGAATAAAAAATCAAAATTTTTATAAGAGCCTTACACGTACAAAATGATATTGCCCCTACTTCTTATTTCTATGAATTCATGCTTTATCATTGCATCTATCACACTCACTTTGTAGCAGACACACTGAACTATTCACACTTCCCTATACACATTAGGTCTGATGCTGTCTGGAATATTTTCATTTTCCTTCTTCTTGAAATTCCCTTCCCCTGGATGACTGCCTGGGACTTTTTTCATTCACTTCCTTATAAGACCATACCTTACCACTGTATTTAAAGCGGCACCTGCTCCATCATTCATCAAGTCTACCTTTGTTTTCCATAGTAGTTATCCCCATCTGACATTCTATGTGTTTTGGTAATGCCCTTTGTTTCTTCTCTGTTTTCCTCCACACTGAAAGCTCTATGAGCACAAAATTTTTGCCAGTTATGTTCAATGCTTTATCACCTAGCCAGCCCCCAATCTGTCATCATTTTGTAGAGACCTGCATAGATGACTTTGAGAGTGAATGCAAACCCCTTGATTCTAGGTTTCTCTTCTCTTTCCACCTGACACCTTAACTCAAACTTAGCTTTAGCAGTTCTTTGTGATTAATCTGATTTATTTTTATTTGCTTGTACTATGGCCACTCTTTCTTCCACCTTCTGATAAAGCTGTGACAGTTCATTTGTCATATCTCCACTTTGAGGGTCTGGGCCCCCTTTGGAATTCAAATTACTTGGATTTTTTTTCCAACTTTAATTTTTTGGTGGGCTCAGGACAAGCTATGATTTTTGAGAATGTCTGGCTGTCTAAAAAGTGTTAGAGTTGGAGCAAATGTCTGTATCTTAAGTAGAAGCGGAAGTTCTATATTCCCTTTTCAATTTTATGCAGTGTAGTTGCTTCACATATCTCCTTCCTGTATAACTTCACACATGCCAGTATAATATCTTTCCTGGAGTTCTAGTTCTGTACCTTAAAAATGTAATGGAACCTCAGGATCATTATAGATATAATTGATCTCATCACTTTGTTTTTCCAAATGTTCTCCTTCTTTCCCCTCTACCTCCTTTTCTTTCTCCTTTTCTTTTTTACCTTTTTCTTCTCATTACTCTTCTTCTACATCTACAACTACATCTACTTCTAATTTTCCTCTACCTTCTCCTTCCACTCCTATTCCTCTTCCTCCTCCTCTTTCTTTTTCTACTTCTACTTCTATTTTTATCATCTTCATCTTATTAATCAGCCAGGATAAAAATCTGCAGATTCTACATGTTTCAACCATCAGAAATTTGTCAAATCTAGTGAAACCACTTCTCTGCTACTTCTTAAAAACATACCTTTTTCTTTTATTTGTACCATTGACCTAATGAAGAAATCATTATTTCATAAAGTATTGTCAGGAGACCTGATAATCAGTAGACAAACCGAAAAGATAATTTTCTTCTTTTATTCTATATATTAAAGTTCTAAAGTACTTGAAGGTAGGGACACTGTAGTCAGGAAACTTAGTTTTGAATATTGGTATCACTCATTTGAGCAATGTGGTTTTGAGCAAATTATTTAAACTGCATATGACTTTTTTCTCATCTGAGATCTGTGATGACAGGTAATAATGGGCTTATGTCTTAGACTTGATATGATCATATAATGAGTTAGTATCCATAAACATTAATATATTATCCAGTAACTATTAAACTGTATAGAAGTGCTAACTGTTGCTATTAAATATTATTTATTTCTTCACTTACCGTTCTTTAAAAAGATATTTATATTCTGTGTTAACTATAATGGCCTCAAGATAGATTTGTGTGGGCAGACAAAATCCTCCCTTTAAGCAATTGCAGTTTCAATGTAGTAGATTTAGATAGCAATCAAACTTTGAAAACAGCAAATATTAAACGATGACTGTTTTTATACATTGTGGTCCAATGTGAGCAATGGAAGCAAAATAATTCTTTAGGAAAGATAATAGAGTTGAGAGACAAAGTTTGAAAATTTATTAACTTGAGAGTTTTATATACATTTTACCATATTTGCCTGATGAATAGAAACTCATGGACATTTTTCATTTTCATCCTTTATTTTCTACTTTACTGGTAGAAAAAGAGGATAGTTCAATTTTAATGGAGATTAACTTGATATAATTTTGTATAATATTTGGACTGAATTATTATCAAACATTGATAGGCATAAGTGAAGGCATCCTTGGTCCTAGCAATAATCTCTTTTTTTCTCCATAGAAAAAGTATTTTTCTAAATTTGAAGGAGCAACCAAACTTATGGACCAGGATACAACCATGGCTAAAACTTTGCTTTGATGATTTGAAAACCTGATTTGAATGAAAGGAGCCTTAAAATGATCCTTGAATGATGCAAACATTTAAATTTTTATAGGAAGTGGGTACTTAGAAGCACTTCTGAAAGAGTTCATTCTTTTATAACAGAAAAAAATCCAAAAATTAATAATAGGGAAAATAAATTTTGAGATGTTTTGGTTTTAAATAGCTGGATTTCTTTATAAGACAACATGATATCATAATACTCAATGTTTTGTCTTTAAAAATTTCATTTTTTTTTTCAAGAGGACATTTGAGTATAGATTTAAACCTTACTCTGTTATCCAACATGTGTTTGATCCAATAGTGATATGAATTCTTTTTATATAACTGATTAAAATCGGATGTACTGAGTACTATTTGATTAAATCCCAAGTTCAGTCTTGACAATGAACTCCTTTAGTACCTCATTTTCATGGGAATTTTATGGTGGACTCACAGGACAATCATCCCTACTGGTAAAAAAAGGGAATTTTATTGAAATAAAAATAAATTTCCACATCTAATAGCTGTTCAGATAAATATATCTGAGAACAAAAATAAACAAAGCAGTATAAATAAAAAGGAAACACGTGTGTTGTGAAGAAAGTAAGGTCATTTCTCAGGGACTTGCTCATTGGGTGTAAACACTGAAGAATATTGACAAATGAAATTTCATTTCTCAAAGATACAGGGTAAAGGCAGAACTAGGAAATAAGCAAGAATCTGCATCAAAGGAACTTATACAGGTAGGCTAAGCTAGTTTTTCATATCTAGGTTCATCTGTAAATAGCATCCAATTGAAAGCTATTCTTGTAACTATTGTTCTTCCTGAACCTTAATTATACTCTCAATAAATACTACCATATCATTTCATTATAATTATCATAAATTATGAATGGATCTAATAAATTTCAGTGATTGGACTGTGAGAAGGAAAAAATGGGATAAACACTTATTAGGTTGAGCCATAGACTGAAAAAGCCATAACTAGAGGTCTGGATGGATCCGAGAGTGTAAGGGCACATGGAGCAAGTGATCAAGCATAGGGAGACTTTCATAGGGATTCCAGAAAGGGGAATTAACTTTATAAAGAGTGTTGAGGTTTTACTAAAGCAATGTGAGGTTATATCAAGCTGCCATCTCCTGAGGACATCTTCTGTAATTATAATAAATGAAAATAAAATACAAAAAGACTACCAATATCAATATAAGTTAATCAATTAAGTTTTAATATGGGCCAGTTTGAACATAATCATAGGTATATAAATAACTCAATTTATCTATAAATATGCTATGTTGCATTGGAGGACAGATTAATGCTTTCTTTGGAAATACTGTAAAATATGCAAGCACTACTAATTAAAATTGCACACTTTATTCTTTAGTTTCTGACCACAGAGATATTGGTTGAAATAAAATATTCATTTAAGTTTTGCTCAATGCTTAAATTGTACTTTATTTATTAACCAATTTTTCCTAAACAATTTTTTCATTGTCTTTTTAACATCTTTGTTCCTCAAACTATAGATGATAAGATTCAACATTGGAATAATCACAATAGAGTAAAATATAGACACTATCATATCATGGTCCAATGAGTAGCTGGAACTTGGCCTCACATACATGAAGAGAATTGTCCCATGGTAAACTGACACTCCAGTTAGGTGAGAGCCACAGGTGGAAAAAGCTTTCTGCTTCTCTTCAACAGAACGCATCTTCAGAATGGCCAAAATAATGAAACCATAGGAGATCAAAACAATTAGAATATTGGTTATCTCAATCAAGCCCACAAAGTAGAAGAGGAGAAGCTCATTGATGTGAGTGTCAGAATAAGAAATAGTGAGGAGGGGAGGGATGTCAAAAGCACATGTCTAATTTCATTGGCTGCACAGAAGGAAAGACTAAAAGTGGCCACAGTGTGTAAAACATCATCCAAAGTGCCACCACCATAGGAAGCAATGATGAGCGGCACAAAGACTCGGGGTGACATGTTAACTGCATATAGCAGTGGGTTGTAGATAGCTACATAACAATCATAAGCCACTGCAGCCAAGAGAAAACTCTCTGTAGTCCCAAATGTAACAAAAAGAAACATCTGTGTTGCACATCCAAGAAATGAAATGAATTTATTCTCTGCCAGAAAACTGACTAACATTTTGGAGGTGACAACTGAATAATAGCTGGCATCCAGGAATAACAACACACTCAGAAAATAGTACATGGCATTGTGGAGTCGGAAATCACCAATGACCAATACAACCAGCCCCAAATTTCCTACCAGAGTAAAGAGAAAAATTGCTAGAAATAATAAAAATAAGAAAACTTGCAGATCAAAATCATCCGTTAAGACTATCAGTATAAATATAGTGACTTCAGTCACATTCTTCATCTGATTCCTGTATGCGTCCAAATCGGATGGCAACCCTGACATTTCAGTTTATATTTATAGGTGCTCAAGGCATACCCTGTGAAAATAGAGACCACTCATTATATTTTCATCTTTGCTTCTTGGAAGAGCATAAGGAAATCCAAGGCATTGATACAATTGGTAACGACAAAGAAGTTGAGACAAGTGGATGAATTTCCCTGTGTAAATTAAAGAATAAATTTCACCATTTGTTTGCTAAAAGAGTAAAAAATATGCCAGTTTAATTATTTATTTTCCAGTTCATTTCTGATCAATTTTCTACATCCTGTTCTCATGCGCATTATTTTAAATTTTACGAACACAATTGAATATTGGGATTTTTAAATTCAAAAAATGTTATAGTAGAAAGGATAAGTCTGGGTTCTGGTCTTATATTTGCTACAATATGCATAAAATCTCTTCCTTTAATTGTAATTATGAAATTGAACAAACACATTCACATCACAAAATTTTATTAAGTTTAAGAAAGAAGCAGGTATGATAATTTTGTAATTTAAAAGTGTTTCCAAGTGACTACAAATTCAAATAAGTTACATGTGCATTTCAACTTGTCTTACAGAAAAGACCTTCATACCAAACAATTTTGTGTTCTTTCTTAGCAACTATGTTTTCTATTACTCCTTCAGAAACAGTGGTGAACAGGATAGTAGACAGTATTCTGGAGGTAGACGCAAACCTGTTTGTGAACAAAAGCAGGAAAATGTCTTTTTGTTTTCAGGTTTCTTTCTTGAAATGCACACCAATGAATTGTCCATTTTGACCTTTGCAGCTTGTGGTACCATTATTATTTTTGTTCAAATTTTAATTTAGTGACAATATATAGTGCTTCTCTCTTCATATGCTTATTATATTTGCAAAGTCCTTGAATGAATTTTTGAGACATATTTTTGTCAAAAGAAAGCATTTCTATTTCATTAATATGCAATAGTTGCTTATGTCATTTCTAAAATGATGATGAAATAAATATCACCAAATGACCACTAATAAAATTGTTTGTAAAAGCTATTACTGAAAGAGTTAAATCATGAAACATGCCACAAGTGGCATTTGATTTCTAAATTTTTAATGTTATTTTTTAATTATTTTTTTATTTTTAAAGAAGCTTTAGATTACATGAATGTTACATAAAAATATTAGGGATTCCCATATGACCCACTCCTTTCCCCTCCCACACTTTCCCATATTAATAGCATCCTTCATTAGTGTGGTACATTTGTTACAATTGATGAACAATATAGAAGGATTGCTGGTAACCATGGACTACAGTTTACATATTCTTCCCTATGCCATCAGATTGTTTCTTATTCAGTAGAAATTGAAGGAAAAAATGCATGGCTAAAGTAGACTTATTATTATTCTACTATAGACATTATTAATCTAGCAATGGAAGAATTTGTATCATTGATATAAAAGCAGTGGACACCAGAGGTTGTTAGGGGAGTGAGAGGGAATAATAGGTGTAATATGGGGATATTTTGGGGACATTGGAATTGTCCTGCATGACATTGCAATGACGGATACAGGCCATTGTATATTTTGTCACAACCTACTAAATTGGGTGGGGCATTGTAAACTATAGGCATCTCAATATAGGCTCAAGTGCAATAAAGCCAAAAACAAGGCAAATGAATTAATTTTCCCACTGCATATAAAAGTTATGCTTACAATATAATGTAGTCTACCAAGTATGAAATAGCATTATGTCTAAAAATGTGCATACCTTAATTAAAATGTGACACAAAATAAGCACATGTTGTTGGAAAAATGGCACCAATGGACTTACACAATATAAGGTTGCTACAAACTTTCAATTTGTAAAAAAAACACAGTATCAAGCATTAAAGTGAAACACAATAAAATGAAGTATATCTGTATTTTATGGGTGTAAAGACATTTATATAGCCTCAACTATAAAGAAGAAAATGGGGATTTTCTTGTCCCTTAAGGTCTAGATATGTTTGGTTTAAGTGGCATATCCATCTCTCTGGAATTTCACAGATCCCAACTCCAGATGCCTACACTGCCATAAGTCTCTGAGCACAGTAGAAGTTTATAACATGCCAACAGGCCTCCTTATTCTAAGAGTAATATAACCACTCCCATAGAAGAATTCCCCACTTGCCTTTCACCTTCTATATTCTCCTAACCTTATACCATTTTACTGGCTCCTTTCTCATCCTAATCTTCTCCTTTTCCATCTTTCATTTCCTTTCTACATCTCCGTGAAGAACTATAAACCTTTCTTCTATTTCTTTCCCTCAGGTAGAGTTATTACTTTATATAATTTGAGGTCCTTCCAAAA
>JAQZBX010069454.1:0-15577 GCA_029593785.1 Cabassous unicinctus | reverse complement strand
TTGTCAAATTTATAAAATTTGACAATATTTTCTGCATATTAGACATTAATAGAACATTATTAGTCATGGTTTTAAGTATTTTAAAGATATGTCCTGAAAACAACCAACTTTCCTTATCAGTTACATTGTTTTTTCTGAAGCCTCTCTAAAAGTATATATATATACTCTATGGATTCTTGCCACTCCATTAGTGGTTGTACCAAGGATATAAAGGCAGTGGTCACCATAACTTCTGAGGAGAGAGAGAGGGAAGAATAAATGTTACATGGGGTATTTTTGGGACATGGAATTCTTATGAATGACAATGCAGTGATGGATATAGGCATTATACATATTGTGAAAACCTATAAAAATGCGTGGCGCAAAGGATAGACTATAATGTAAACTATTGGCCATGGATAGTACCAATACTTCAATATGTGTTCATCAATTGTGACAAATGTGCCACACTAATGAAAGATGTTATTAATGGAGAGAAGTGTGGGAGGGAAAGGGTGTGGGGCATATGGAAATCCCCATAAATTTTTGATGCATCTTTTGTGTAATCTATAGCTTCTTTAAAAATAAAATAAATTAAAAATGTACATACAGTTAGATACAGATCAAAGAAAAAAAATGGAACTTTAAAAGGTAACCAAGCCAAGACTGTAAATTATATTGTGCCTGTTAGCCCCATTTGTCAAAATAACCCCCCATGACCCTAGTCAGTGCTGACACGTCTCCTTTGCTCTAATAACAGATGGGGCAAAACCCCACCCCCATCCCTAATCCAACAGGATGTACAAATCTCAAAACCAACCAAGGAATATCCAAGATTATCAAATGTCCTGTTTGACATTCCAACACATCCACCTTCCCCTCCCCAAGACCTCCATCCCAAAGGGCAAAAGTTAGTAATCTTCCAACCTATATATGTGTGCCTCATATATGCACCCCTTCTGTAAACCCACCCAGTTACAATAGCTCAAATGAAGCAATACCAAACCTGGACAGACAGGCTGAAGTCTCCCTTCAGACCCCTAGCATGCCTGTGATATAACAAACTTCTCTGCTTGAATTTTGTTCTGTCTCTGAGCCTCATTGGACCAGGACTAACAAACCCTAGTAAAAATATAAAGGAGAACCAAACAAACTAAAACTTCTGCTATGGTTTATTGTTAATAATCTCAATATAAGTTAGTTTTCTAACATTTTATTTCTAAAATAGCTTTATCTTTAAAATGCTCACAAGAAAATTAGGACCTAAATTGTAAGCTCTTTCCACAGTCACATTTGTTTTAAAACTTTAATAGTTGTTCCTAAGTTTTAAAGTGCTTTACTCTTTATGTTTATCCTTGTAACTCAGATATCTGAGTCACAGATATCTGTGTAACACCTAAAACTCAGAGTTAAAATTATCCAGTAGTGGAAATAACAAAGAAGTTGCATTAATTCTAAAAAGAGAACTCTCACTAGACCACTCTCATCTCAAGGTTATCCTTAGCTTCCCACAACCCACCACCAAAGAACAGGTAGGTGCATTGCTTAGGCTCGCTGGATATTGCCCTTTGTGGGCCCCCTCCTTTTCTTCCATTGCCGGACCCCTTTATGATTTCCTCAAACACTCCCAACCTGAAGCTTTCTCACTCTCTAGCCCCAACCTTTCAACATCCAAAACTAGGCACCAGGGCTGTAAAAATCCCATCCCCTCGGGCTTCCTTCCAGCTCTAAATGAAAGAGGAAGGAGGAAATGCATGTTGGACCATTTTCACCCCATTGGCTTCTACAGCCACACTCTGGATGGGGTCACTCAGGGTTTCCCCTATGGCCCACGTGTGGTCATGGCCCCTGTGACTTTAGCTCAGGCCCTGTCTGTGTGTTTGACTCAGCTATCAAAATTGTTGTGCCTCATACCATGGAGACTCTGGTAAATAGCAGTGATACCCAGAATTTCTCTCAAGTGGCCTGGCACACCTAGAAGCTTCCCGGTTAAGTGACCCTAACATTTCAGTAGAGCATGTTAGGACTCTCAACTTTCCTTCCCCAGCTCACCTGCCATAGATGATCCTGATCCCCATAACTGCATCAGCCTTCTCAACTCAGTTCTCAGTCCAAAACTATGTAACCAAGGGTTAAGAGTTAACAACTATTATGATTATGGAAACATTACACAGATGCCTTTTAATTTAGCCAAAGAAGTTAATATGTGAATGACTGAAATTGTCTCGACCAGTTCTTAACCCATGGAAAGATTTCAGGGTGTCTGTGAGCTTGAATTGAAAAAAAAAAATCACCTTATTATCTGTGTGTGCATGTGTTTCCAAGAACAAGTTTGCATGTTACAGGCAACACCAATCCCAGGGGAGATCTTAAAAGCTGTAAAAAATATATATCATGAAATGATGGGAAACCAAAAGACAACCATAACAAAAGAGATTTATGAGCAAAATTAGTAAGTTATGTTTCTGTTTGTGTGTCTGTCTGTTTGTTCAATGTATATTTTCATACTTCTCGATGGTAATATCAAGTTAAGAAATGAAAATTATTGAAAGAGCTCTACTGAGTTTGATAAAAATTAAATAATCACTTATATTTGTATATGTAAATGAATACTCCTGGAGTCCAAATTAGAAAAAACAAACAGGATGACAAAGCTCATATAAAAATCTGACTAAAGAAATTATTTCAAGGACAGAACACCTCAAAAATTTGTCCTGAATACTTTCATAATCTTTCTGTAGTATATCGTACCCCCAGGGTCTTCTAAACTTTACTGAATTCCAGCAACTCATTAAAAGTGGTCTAGAAACTTTGGGGTGTGGGTTGGTGTGGAAAGGTAGGGGAGATGAGAGTTTAATTTAGAATTCTGTTTACTAGGCCTGGAAAATATAAATGATAGGGACAGAGGGAATATTTCAGTATAAACCTTGATTTGCACAGTCTGTCCTGTAATTCCACAATTACATTTTAAGAGCTTTGAGATGAGAATAATTAATAACCCAATTGCCAAATTTCAGTAAGGAAATAGATCCATGAAATATATGAAAAGGTTTTTCTATATTATAATTAAAACAAAGATAAAATTTACTATGTAATATATTCCCCAGAACCTAATAGTTGGTCAGCTTTTAAGGTTATATTTTTAAGGTATTATGAAAACAAAGCAGTTGTAACCTCCTATGAAGGAAAAGAAAAAAACAATTCTTACATAAAATATTATTTTAATTTTATTCTACTTTGGTGTAAACTCCTGGGATCTATAAATATATTAATAAGTTAACATTATGTCTGTTTCACCTTTAAGATGATAAAGTCATAAGTTTTTAACTAATGAAACTATTAGGTACCTCTTTTAAAAATAATTGTTTTGAGTAAAGTGAAATGAATAGTTTTTCATAGAGCAGAATGAGTTACTTCCTGAAATCATCCTTGTTGCTCAAGTGTGGCTCTCTTTAAACCAAATAATCTCCAATTTTTCTTACCTGTAATCAAGTGGATTACTTCATATAAATAACAACTCCCCGGAGAAAAAATTTAATGGAACCTTTATTACCTGTCAGGGTGTGCTCCTTAGTAAGAGTCATGCCTAAAATCCGGAGGCTGCAGCCTTTATAGACTTTCTTCCCATGCACGCCAAACTCTCCCATGTGCACCAAGAGTTGGGACAGGATTGGTAGGTTCAAACATATACATTTCTATATGGGGATTCTGATCAAAGCAAGCAAGCAGAGTTACAGAAACAGATATTTGCCATTAGCATCTCAGCAGGGGGTGGATAGTGATTGACCTTTTCCCAGCACCAGTGGCGCCATTCCCCCATTATTCCCTGATGGGTGTCTGGGATTTTAATGACCATACATATTTTATAAGCTTGGGGTTCCTGCTGGGGAGAATTGGTGTGGTCTTGTTTCCTTTTCATTCCCTACTCCTGTAATGGCATTTGTCAAACCATTGACTCTGTGTCAGTAGCAAGAGGTGTGTGGTGAGAGTGTAGCACCATCAGTTTTACTGCCTGAATTCTTTTTCAGTTATAGGAAGTGAGACAATTAATGAAAAGAGGGCCCACTAGAAATCCTAGCATAATGAGAATGAGTGGGCCTGCAGCAGTGATGATTATGGTATTTAGCCACGGGGACCGTGAATACAGGCTTTTGTACCAGTTTGTACTTTTTGTTCTGAGTTCTTCTCATTCCTGTAGCCTATTTCTGACTAATGCGAGGCTTTCCTTTATCACTCCTGAGGGGTTAGCATAGAAACAGCAGGTTTCACCTAGGGCTATACATAGTCCTCCCTGTTTTAAGAATAATAGATCTAACCCACGCCTATTTTGCAGAACCATTTCAGCCAGAGAGGATAAGGAATTTTCGAGCTGACTACCTGATTTTTGTAACTCTTTTAGGTCTAAGTCAACTTGAGTGGATAAGGTGTTAAAATTTTCTTTACTAGTGATCATGACTGCCATTCCCAAGGCTGCTGACCCCCCAATCCCAAGGCCGACCATGATGGGAACGAGAATACGAACTCGTTAAACCGACTCATATTTTTAAAATGCTCATGGTCTCCTTCACCTGAATACCAGTATACTTGTGGGATGATATGCACCAGGATGCAAACGACTGGGCCTTTTTCAGCCCTAGATTGAGACAAGGTTTGGGGCGAGAGACAAGGGGTGATTCCTTGGGTGCAGGTGAACCAGGTGCCATTGGGGGCTTTCCAATAATAGGATTCATCAGTTTCATCAGAGAAAACAACTGACGAACAGAGGGGGCCTAGTAAGGTCGCATTGATTTTGGTTGAGGAGGGGGCAAAACAGGTGCTGTTACCTTGTAAGTCCCCTAGACTTACAATTGGCTCATGACCCCACTTACATAACCTTTGGCTCTCGTTTACTGATATCTTTTGAACATACAGTGATGTATTGGGGAAAGTGCTTCCATTTGCTCCTATTCCAATGTAATTAATGGGTTGGGGGTTTAGGCAGAGCCAGCAATCATTGGTGACATTTGGCTGGCTCTCGTTTAAGAAAGTGAAGACAGAGGACAACATTGACAACAAGGGGGTTCTGGTGGGCTTTTGCTTGGGGGACCTTAAGAGTCCTGGTTTTCTTTTGGGTGGAATTACCCACCCTGGGTTAGGGAGAATGTTCTGGTTGGGGCCCACTGGATTGGGTGGAGGGGTTTTAGAATACCCCGTTGGATGATAAACTCGGCTCTGGGGTCTTGACCAACTACATATAGTTTGAGGTCCCATGTTTTGCCTCCTTCCCAGACATTATTGAACCCATTAATTATACAGATGTGAATGGGGTTACCAGACCTGTGGTTGGGTTCTGGGGCTGTGCCCCCCTGAAGAGGCTGATAGCAGTATCTCTGGAAGCCCATGGGGCTAGGGTTTCATAACCCCATTAAGCACAGTGGTACTGCCCTCGAGTATGGCATTCTGGGGGCCCATCTGCAGGGCAGGCATAGGGCTTGGTCTGGGCTAGTCCTCTTTCTAAATATTTGTCTCCACAAACGTGACCTGCAGGAGGGCCATCTTGTTCTATGTCTAGGTTGTTCCAATTCTCCCCAAGGAGGGCACACAGTTCAAAAGAGTGGGTGGGATTTTTCCCAGTAGTTTGAGTGATGTTTAGAAACATTCCATCCCTTGTTCTTATAATAGTCCAGTTATAGGAGGTTAATCAAAAACTACTGATGCACACGGTAATGAACAAGACAGGCAGCAAACTCATTTGCCAGGCAGTTGCCATATCCCTCCCTCTTCCCCACCCTTAGTCTTAACTAGTTCAGTGAATCTTGAACTTTAAGGGGTCTTCTGTTCTGGTGACTGTCCGCTTTTCTGCCTCCTAGTCCCCCATATCGGACCTGACGTCCTTTAGCTGGGACGCATGTATCCAGTGTCTTTTCCCTGTGACTTTTACTGCTGTGGGCATTGTGAGGATCACCACATATGGGCCAGTCCACTGTGGCTCAAGTGTTTCAGCTTGGAGCTTCCATACCCAGACTAGATTTCCAGGCTGTGCCTGAAATAAAGGAGGGTCAGTACATGGATGAGGGGGGTGGGCTTCTTGGACCGTTCAATTGACAGTTTTCCTAATCCGGTCCAGTTTCTTCAGAGTAGAGAAAAGATATTTGTTTGTCATATTCAGATATTTTTTCCAACCCCAACTTGTCCTTCATGTAGGGGGTACATGTGGCCTTAAGGAGGGCAAAAGGTAGGAGACTCACCCAGTTTTCACCAGACTCCAGAGCCAACTTGGTTAGGCTTTCTTTCAAGGTGCGGTTCATCCTTTCAACCTGTCCTGAACTTTGGGGCCAAAATGCACAGTGCAGTTTCCAATTTATACCCAGGGCTTTAGCCAATTTTTGAGTCACCTGTGCTATGAAGGCTGGGCCGTTATCTGACCCTATTCTAAGAATCTCAGAATCTCAGAATGATTTCTGCTATCAGCTTCTTAACTACAACCGTGGCTGTTCCATTTTTAGTCAGGTAGGCTTCCACCCATCCTGAAAACATATCTACCAGCACCAGGAGATACCTATACCCATATTTTCCCAACTTTATTTCAGTAAAATCTATCTCCCAGTGCTCCCCTGGTTCTATTCCTCAGAGCCTAGTTCCCACTGAGCTTGGGTACTTCCTCTGATTTACTCTGGTGCAGACTTCACATCTTGATGTGATGCTTGTGCTGATTTTAGACAAACCTGGGAAATGAAAGTCTCTTTTTATTAGTTCTATTAATTTAGTGCCACCCATATGCGTGGTGTTGTGCAGCCTTTTGACTAATTGTCTTCCCACTGCTTAAGGTAGATATGTCCTGCCATCGGGCAGAACTAACCAACCTTCTGGGAAAATTTTAGCTCCTAGACCTTCCTCCTGCTTGACGTCTTCTGGGGAGTAGCGTAGTACCGGGAGTTCCTGGCTAGGGACTGTTGGGAGCATTTGGACAGGGGTGTCCGGTAGGAAGGTGGCGGCTCATGTGACTTCGTCTGCTAGTTGGTTGCCTTCAGCCTGCAGGGAGTTTCCGTTCTGGTGGCCCTTGAAATGAAAAATGGCTACTCTGTCAGGGAACCAAATGGCTTCTAATAATGCTAGGACTTCAGCTCCGTTTTTAATCTCTTTTCCTCCAGATGTTAGGAATCCTCGTGCTTGGTACAGTGCACCATGTACATGGGCTGTAGCAAAGGCATAGTGACTGTCCATGTAAATATCAACAGTTCGGCCTTTTGCCCATCTTAAAGCCTGAGTAAGTGCTTTTAGTTTGGCCCATTGGGCAGAGGTGCCATGGCTTAAAGATTGAGCCCACATAGTTTTGGGTGGCTCTACTATTGCCGCTCCCGCATAACGGATTCCGTCCTTAAAAAAATTGCTGCCATCTATGTAGAGATTATCGGATGCCTCAGGCAGCGGCACATCAGTGATGTCTGGGCATAGCCCTGTCAGGGTTTCCAGCAAGTGTAAGCAGTCATGTGTCACCGGGGGGCAGGTGCTAGTGTCAGGGAGCACGGTGACCAGATTTAATGCCTCCGTTTTTGAGAATACCACAGAGGGTGGGTTCAACAATAACACTTGATATTGCGTGATTCTGGCATTAGATATTCAGTGTTCCGGGAAATTGCGGAGGAGGGCTTCTACTGAATGTGGGAGCATTACAACCAGATTTTGGCCAAAGGTTAATTTAGAGCCTTCCTTGACTAAAAGGGCAGTGGTCGTGAGGGCTCTTAGGCAGTTGGGCCATCCAGCAGCTACATAGTCCAGCTTTTTTGAGAGGTACACTACTGGTCAGCGCCAAGGCCCGATGGACTGGGTTAGGATGCCTTTGGTAACCCTGTGACTTTCATCAACAAATTGATGAAAGGATTTGGACAAGTCAGGTAACCCGAGGGTGGGGGCACTCACCAGAGCTGTCTTCTTGCATATAAAAGCTTCCTGCTGCTCTTTGGTCCACAACAACTCACTTCCCTTGCCCGGCATGGTGACGTAAAGGGGCTTAGCAATTTCTGCAAATCCGGGGAACCACAGCCGGCAATATCCCACTGTGCCAAGAAATTCGCATATGTGTCATTTTGAGGTTGGCGCAGGGGTGCCCAATATGGCTTTTATCCTTTCACATGAATGCTGCCTCTCCCCTTTTTCTAAGATGTATCCAAGATATGTTATGGAGTGGGAGCAGAGCTGAGCCTTTTTGGTGGATACACAATATCCCATTTCCGCCAAGGCTTTGAGTAGGCTGAGGGTTGCCGCTCTGCATGAGTCTGAGTCTGGTGCGGTTAGAAGGAGGTCGTCTACATACTGGAGAAGGGTAACACTTGGATGCTCCTCTCTGAAGGGGGACAAATCTCACCCCAGAGCCTCCCCAAGCAAGGTGGGGAGTTTTTGAATCCTTGGGAAAGCCTGGTCCACATCAGCTGCCCACATCCCTTGGGCCGAGGGTCTTCAAAGGCAAAAATGGGCTGGATAACCGGTGCCAAAGGTATAGAAAAAAATGCGTCTTTTAACTCCAGGACAGTGTAGGTAGTATGTTCTGGAGGGAGCTGGCTTAGAAGCATGTATGGGTTAGGGACGGCAGGTTGTATTGTTTCAACCCTCTTATTTACTTCTCCAATATCCTGTACCTGACGATAGTCTGTGCTCCCTGGCTTTTGCACAGGAAGTAAGGTTGTGTTCCATGGGGACTGGCAAGGAACAAGAATACCTGCATCAAGTAGATGGTTGATGTGTTTTTCAATTCCAGTCCTGGCCTTGTGGCTGATTGCATACTGCCATACCCGGATGGGGAGAGATGTGCTGAGTAGTTGCACCACCACAGGGGCCTGATGCTGAGCCAGCCCGGGGAAGGGGTTGTCTCAGCCCAGACTCCCAGAACCAGGTGCTGGAATTCTCGCAGCAACCGATTAGCTGCTGGTGGTGTCTTGAGGCCTGTTAGGAGATAGGGCAGGTTACTAGGAGGGTATGGGGCTGAGCGCCGAACTTTAGTTTCGTCTCACCATCCCAGAAGTAGATGGTGGCTTTCAATTTTTGTAGCAAGTCTCATCACAGCAGGGGTAGGGACAGTCAGGCATAACGAAGAAAGAGTGGGTGATGGTCCCAGATCCAAGATTAATTGTCCCGGTGGTGGTATAGGGATAAGAGTGTATCTTCCTGGTGGCCCCTTGAACCAGAGCATGCTCAGCTTTAAAGGGACCAGGGTCCGATTTTAGGGCAGAGTATGTAGCCCCCGTATCAACCAGGAAGTTAACAGGGCTGCCCCCGACTGTTAGTTTCACCATAGGTTCCCGGGGGCCTGGTGAGCCCTGGCCCCATCAGCCTGGCAACTGCAGGGCTGGGCTGGGGTCTGCCCGGTGTCGGGGGCATTCATTTTTCCAGTGTCCCTTTTCTTTGCAGTAAGTGCACTGGTCCTTTTGCAGTCCTGATCTCCCTTGCCTTGGCTTTCTCTGGGTTCCACAGAATCCACGGGAGGAAGAGGCCCTAGCACTCTCTGTCACCATTGTGCTCAGCAGGACCTTTGCCACCTTCTTGGTTTCTAGAGTATCGGCATCCTCCCTATTGTTATACACTTTCTGTGCCACCTCCATCAGTTCAGATATTAGCTTCCCTTCCAACCCCTCTAGCCTTTGCAATTTCTTTCATATATCAGGAGCAGACTGCGATACAAATGCTATATTTATAGCCCTACGATTTTCATGTGCCTCAGGGTTTATAGGGTTTAATTTCTATAGGCCTCCATTAGACACTCTAAAAAGCCAGAGGGTGACTCATTAGGCCCTTGGGTGGTTTCACTCACCTTAGAAAGATTCGTTGGCTTTCTGGCAGCAGCTCGAAGGCCACGTAGAAGAGTTTGGCAAAACTGTTCGAGAGCCTTCTTACCTTGATCCTGATTGTAATTCCAGTCTGGTCTGGTTGAGGGGAACACAATTTCTATTTGCGTAGGGTCAGTAGTGGGTTAACCATCTCGACCCATGATGGTTTTTACAGCCTCCCTCTGGATAAAATCTCTCTCCTCCAAAGTGACTAGGGCCTGTAACAGTTGCTGGCAGTCATCCCAGGTGGGATTATGGGTGAAAAAGATAGATTCTAGGAGAGAAATTAAGCCGTGGGGTTTTTCAGAGAATGGTGGATTTTTATTTTTCCAGTTAAACAGGTCTGTAGATGAAATGGGGGCATATACCATGAATGGGAGACCTTCATCACTCAGGCCTGGACCTGCTTGGTGGAGGGGCAGTAAGGGGACTGGGTTAGGCAAGCTGTGGGGAGCTGCAGAAGCCTGATACTGGGTGCCACTTCATGTATGCAGGGGCTGGTTGGAGAGGTATCAGTGGGTGTCAGAAGTGGAGGGTACAGGCTTTCTATAGGTGATTGGTTTAGAGGGAATGGAGGAGGAGTGGATGGGGAGTGGGCACACAGAGGGTGTTGAGAGGTAGATTGGGGTGTGGGTAGATAAGGGTTCTTCATCAGGAGCGTCCTGCAGGACCGGAGGACTTTGGTTCTTAACAGGAGCTTTCAATGGAAATTGGGGCTATGGCTGGGCTGGGTGCCTTTGTCCTGCAAGATAAATTTTCAGTTTCTTGGGAGTATCTGTAAGAATATCTATCCACACATCAATGTAAGGAATCTGGTCTGGGTGACCAGGTTTGCCATAGATGACCGTCTGGATGTTGTAGACTGTTGGGAGGTCAGTGGTTCCTTCAGATGGCCAGCCCACACCAAAGGTGGCCCACTCCAATTCACAGAGGGTTTGGAGGGTCCCTGGGTTGATCTTGGCTCCATATCCAGCTGCTGCCTTCTTGAATTCTTGGAAGTTCTTTAGAAAACAGGCAAGGGGTGTGGTAGGACAAGAGGAGGATTGACCCATAGTAACAATCAAAATGAGCACAAAACAGAAATTGAGCAGAAATGTTACAGACAGACAGCTGGCTACACACACAGACACACAAAACTTGAGCCTATTTTGAGGCCCCAGCTGACGTCTCACCCGGTGGCCAGGCCGCGGGACTAGTGCCGTGTCTGGCAGGCCAACGGCTTCCCCTGGATCCAGACTTACCAAAACAGAACAGAACTGGTGGTTCCTTAGGTCAAATTAATAATCTCATGGCGTTTCTGGCCAGACTGAGGATCTACCGGCACTGAGGAACGTTCCTCAGAGGACTTCCCCTGAAGGCTTCAGAGTGGCCGGCTCCAGTCTATCTCACTGGGGCCTCCAGAATGAAGTGGATTACTTCATATAAATAAAAACTCCCAGGAGAAAAAATTTAATGGAACCTTTATTACTGGTTGGGGCGTGCTCCATAGTAAGAGCCACGCCTAAAATCTGGAGGCTGCAGCCTTTATAGACTTTCTTCCCACGCACGCCAAACTTTCCCGCATGCAGCAAGAGATGGGAAAGGATTGGTAGGTTTAAACATATACATATCTATATGGGGGTTCTGATCAAAGCAAGCAAGCAGAGTTATAGAAGCGGATATTTGCTGTTAGCATCTCAGCAGGGGGTGGGGAGTGATTGACCTTTTCCCAGCACGAATGGCGCCATTCCCCCAATTAATGACCATACATATTTTATAAGCTTGGGTTTCCTACTGGGGAGAATTGGTGTGGTCTTGTTTTCTTTTCAGTACTGTCATAGAAGCAAACACCCAACTTCTCTTATTCCTCCTCTTCTATTCTCTGAATGCTGTTCCTTTTTGTCAGATATCTTTCCATTTATTTAGGTCTTCTTAATTTCTTTCAACAATCT
The DNA here is from genome assembly GCA_029593785.1 of Cabassous unicinctus. Taxonomy (NCBI): domain Eukaryota; kingdom Metazoa; phylum Chordata; class Mammalia; order Cingulata; family Chlamyphoridae; genus Cabassous; species Cabassous unicinctus. Next base: position 3,867 of record JAQZBX010069454.1, on the reverse strand, counting down.
TTTGTCATTTTCAGTCTACATGTCTGTGTATAAGTCCTTTATATCCTTGGTTAAGTTTATTTCTAAATATTTTATTCTTTTTCATGGCATTATAAATGGAGCTTTTTCTTGGTTTTCTTTTCCAGTTGTTCATTGCTGGTGTATAGAAACAAAACTATTTTTATCCATGTTGTCCTTGTACCTTGCCACTTTACTGAACTAATGTGTTAGGTCTAGCAGCTTTCCTGTAGATTCTTTGGCATTTTTTCTACATAAGATCATGTCATGTGCAAGTAGATACAGTTTTGCTTTTTCTTTTCCAATCTCGATGTCTTTTATTTATTTTTTCTTGCCTATTTGCTCCAGTGAGAATATTCAGTACAATGTTGGGGAGCAGTAAGGTAAACAGAAATCCTTGTCTTGTTCCTAATCTTAGCAGGAAAGCTTTCAATTTTCACTATTGAGTATGATGCTAGCTGTGGCTTTTTCATATATGCCTTATCATGTTGAAAACACTCCAGTTTCCTTTTGATTATTAATTGTATGGCATATATTTTTCAATCCTTTTACTTTCATGCTGCCTATTTTGCCATACTTGAAGAGAGTTACTTGAAGAAAACATATTGTTGGATGATGATTTATATCCAATCTATCAATCTACTTTTTTTAACAAAACAATTTTATTGATACCTAGTAATGAAGTATACAATTCATCCAAAGTGTTCAATCAATAGTATCTGGTATAATCACATAGTTGTGTCTTCATCACTTCAATCATTATTAGAGCATTTTCATTATTTCAAAGTAATAATAATAATAAACAGACAAATAAGAAAATTCCTCACCTCTCAATCTCTCTATTTTTCCCCTGTGTACATAGCTGCTCTTTCTGGCTGTTCTTGAACAATTATTTATTTATTTATTAAGCAGTTGTTTTGAGATACAATCATATACCATACAATCTATCCAAAGTGCATAAACAATGGCTTTTAATACTATCAAAATGTAGTACATTCATCCAAAAAATTTTAGAACAATTTCATTACTCTAAAAAGAAAGAATCCACACCCTTAGCATTCCTTCCGGAGACCTACATAACCACTAATCTCATTTCATCTTTATAAATTGATTCATATTTACATTTTATATAAATGGAATCATACAATATGGAGTACTCTGTGTCTCATCTTCTTCACTTAATATAATGGGGTTTTTTTTTTTTGGTCTAATTTTAAAATTTTTTTGAACTAACTTAGTTTTGTTCAGCTTAAAAGAAAAATGGTATTATGTATGCAATTCTCCCGATATTCAATTTCACCTAATACATTTATATTTCTTATAATATATTTAGTTCATAAAAGGGCAATCATACAGTATTTTTGCTTTTATGTCTGACTTGCTTCACTCAACATAGTGTCCTCCAGGTTCATTCATGTGGTCATATGTTTCATGACTTCATTTCTTCTTACTGCTACATAATATTTAATCATGGGTATACTCCACAATGTTTGTCCATTCCTCAGTTGATGAACACCTGGTTGTTTTCATCTTTTGGCAATCATGAATAATGTTGCTATAAACATCAGTGGGCAGATATCTGTTCATGTCACTGCTCTCAGTTCTTCTGGGTATAAACCCAGCAATGATATTGCTCAGTCCCATGGAAAGTTTATGTCCAGCTACCTTAGGAAACTGTCATCCACAGTGGCTGTACCTTTCTACATTCTGGAAATAATACATGTGGAAATAAGTCTTACATTGGGCCACACACTGCTGCCAGGGCAAGTGAAAGTAAGTTGATATCTATTATGGATAAAAATTGGTATAGGAAATAGGATCATGTAACATGGAGAAATTAAGTAGGATTGTCCCATTAAGTAAAATTTTCAAAGGAGGCCAGCACATTAATGAAAGCTTGAACTTAAAAAAGGTGCCCATTTATTTGTCTTCATTCCTGTGATTTCAGCTGGAGAAAATGATATCTATAATAATGGCCTCCCCTAAAAGTTTCCACTAATAGGGATTTTCTTTCACAGTCCTATGAGAAATATAAAAAATACATATACTTTCATGAATTTAAACCTCCATGCAGTCAGAGAACTCCAAAGGCATACCAGAAATTGCCCTGCATGTAGAAGGCATCTCCTACAAAACACAGTGAGATTGTAGACACATCAATGCAGAAATTCCTACGGCCACACATGCATGCTCAAGGCACATGCCCAGAAAGGATTATGGTGGTCCCTACAATTTTGTCTGGAGCAATTTTCTAAATCAATATATGGATAATCTCTGAAGAAGAGCATCTGCACAAGTCCAACTTCAAAGACTGGGAAAGGCATTTTCATTTTCCTTTTCTTTTGGTAACTCCTGGCATTCAGGGAAATCTGTCATAATACTGGCTGGATACATACTTAAAAACAGACACCTCAAAGTAAAAATTCCTGCACTAACACAATAAAGTATCAAAATATCCAAGTTCCAACAAAAAGTTACAAAACATACAAAGAAACAGGAAGTTATGGTCCAGGAAGAGAAGAAAATATAAAGCAATAGAAACTATCAATGAGGAAACCAGGCATGGGATATACCAAAGAAAGAGCTTTAAAAAAAATGTTCCTAAATATGCTCAAAAACAACTAAAGGAAATCATAAAATGATAGATGGACATGAAGAGAATGTCGGTAAAGAGACAGAATTTATGAAAATGAACCAAACAGAGCTGAAAACCACAGTAATAGAAATTAAAATTTCCCTTGAGGTGTTCAACAATAAATGAAAGCTGGCAGAAAAAGGAATAAGGGGACTTGAAGATAAGATGATTGAAATTGAGGAGCTGAAAAAAGAAATAATTTAGAAAATTGAACGCAGCCTAAGGAATCTGTAAGATACCATCAAACACACCTATATGCACATTGTGAGAATCCCAGGAGTAGAAAAAGGAGAGAAAGGAGCAGATAGATTATTCAAAGAAATAAAGGTTGAAAAATCCCCAAATGTGATGAAAGACAATATGCATCCAAAATGCGAAATGAACTCAAAACCGGATAAATTGAAATAGACACACACCACAGCATTTTATAATCAAAGAGGATTTTGAAAGCTGCAAGAGAAAGGCAATGGCTCATATACAAGAGAGCAGCAATAAGGTTAAGTGTCAATTTCTGACTGGAAATCATAGAGGTAAGACAGCAGGGGGGTGACATGTTAAAATTCTGAGAGCAAACTATTGCCAACCAAAAATTCTATATCTGGCAAGACCAAATTACAAAAGTGTGGAGAGATTAAGACATTCCCAGATGAACAAATCTGAGGGAGTTCATCACCACTAAACTGAACATACAACAAATGCTAAAGAAAGTTCTGTAGGTTGAAAGACAATAGATCAAAGCCATATAAGAAATAAGTATCTCTGGCAAGGACAGTGACATGGGTAAATATAAAGGTGAGTTCTATTGTGTTTATGGTTTGTTAAGGTTACTTTTTATTTTAATCATGACCTATAGAGGCAAATACATAAAATGTAATGATAAAACAGTGGTGTGGGATGCATAATGTGTAAACAAAATATTTGTGACAAGTACTACATAAATATGGGGGCCAGAGAAGTATAGGAACATAGTTAATGTATAACTTGAAATTAACTTGGTATCTTAGCACTTATGACTATTAATGATTTGAGATGAAAATTTATGACCCATGATAATACAAAAAAAATATCAGAGAATGTACAGGCCCATCATGACAGAAATTGGAATACGTGTGGCAAAGGCTGAAGGGGCAGGTGATATGGGGAATTAATGATTAGTGGGTATGAGGTTTCTGTTTGGGGAGATGGGAATATTTGGAAGCTGATGAAGGTACCACAACCTTGTAAAGAGGAGTGAT
>JAQZBX010069453.1:0-15577 GCA_029593785.1 Cabassous unicinctus | reverse complement strand
TTTTTTTTAGCTTTTTTCCCTCCTCCCCTAGGTAAGATAGGAAGGCTAGAAAGAGGGGGCTGGAGTCAAGAAAATGTCCTTCCTCCAAGTGAGAGAAGGCTCTGGTAAAGTGTTTTACCCTGGAGAGTAGGCCTTTGTTAACAGAGAATCCTCTGGGCATATTTAATAATTGTTACTTTCCCCCTCATCCTGCCAGAGCCAGGAGGGGTTCTTTCTTCTCTTCTCTGGGGGAGTCTTTTATGGCAGAGATTTTTTCCTGTTTTGTTCGCTGATATATCCCTAGCACCAAGAACAGTGCATGCTAAATAATAGATGCTCAAGAAGTATTTGTTGAATGGATGGATGAATACTTTTCAACCAAGCCTTCGAGATTGTTTTACATAGATGTGGGGAAATTTCTCAGATCTAAAATGATAAAAAATGACATTTCTCTGGGTGAATAGAGTTAATCCCTAAACTAGTGTTTATTTATTGGGTTCTGTGGTGTTTCTGAGTGTCTCCCTAATCTAAAACTCCATCTAAAATGGGATTATTGTAGAGCAGTGGGTGTTTGTTTTTTGTTTTGTTTTTTTTTTCAAGAGATACTGGGGATTGAACCTGGGACCTTGTACATGGAAAGTAGGCTCTCAAGTCACTAAGCTACACCCACTCCCTGAGCAGTGGTTTTTAAGCTTTCTGACTGTAATCTTTAAGAAGACCTACATTTTATATCGTAATCCAGAACATCACACATATATGTGTGTATATATATGTATATACACATACACATGTACATTTATCTGAACAAACTTTTTAATGAAGTAATCCTATTATTTTATATATCATTTAAAAAATGCTTTTCAAGATTTATATAGATGATAGGTGCAGAGAATAGTATGCTTTTATATTTTTAAGAAATTTGGGTAGATCTACCAGACTTAGTTTTGTCTTTTCCCTCTCAGTAACTCTATATTTCCTTCAATAATGAAATTCTTGGTGTTTCTATAGCCTTTGGTTATATATTTAATTTAATTTAATTTTTAATTTATTGAAATATATCACTCCTACATGAACATACATAAGCAATAAGTGTATAGCAATAGTTGTGAACTTATAAAACAAATATACGTAACATCATACAGGGCTCTCATACCTCACCCTACACTGCACAACCTTGCAGTGTTGTGAAACATTTTTAACTAATGATTAAAGAGCATCCTCAAAATGTTACTACTAACCAAAGTATTTTGCCCCAACCCACCCTATTATTATTTATATCATTTATACATGAACATACATAAAAAATAAATGTACAGTAAAATTGTGAACTTACAAAGCAAACATTCATAACATCATACAGGGGTCCCATACATCATCCCTCCACCAGCACCTTGCATTGTCGAGAGACATTGGTTCAAATTATGAAAGAATATTGTCAAAATCTTACTACTAATTATAGTCCTTATCTTACATTTGGTGTATTTTCCCCCCAACCCACCCTATTATTATTTTTAAAATATATTTTTATGACAAAAGTTGTAAACTTACAAAACAATCATACGCATGTGCAGAATTCCCAAACACCACCCCTCTATCAACACACCACACCGTGGTAGAACATTTGTTACAGATTATGAGATAATATCATCTGCTTATTACTAGTTCCACATCATACATTTGGCACACATTTTCCATACTCTCCCATTATCAACACAGTACATCTTTGGCATAGATGCAAGAATATTAACATTATTACTGTTAACCACACTCCATAGGTCACTCCAGTTGTATTTTTCCCATGTTTCTCCACATTCCCACCACCCTGGAATACTGATGTACACCTGCTCTAGCTCACAAAGGACACTCTTGCATCTGTCCCATCAACCACTATTCTCATCCACTTCTGGGTTTACTGTGCGATTCAGTCTCTAGATTATTCTCTAGCTTTCTGTCAATTGGCATTTACATCCCTAGACTAACATTTTCAGCCACATTCCCATTTACAAACCAGCTGTTACTCACTATAATGTGTTACCATCAACTCTGTACATTTCCCTACTTTTACAGTAAAGCTAATTAAAACTTCTACATACATTAAATATCAGTAGTTCATCTCAGTCCTCCTCTTATCTCCTTTAAGAATCCACCACCTACCACCAGGTCTTGAAGATATTTTCCTACATTTTCTTCTAGAAGCTTTATGGTTCTTGCTTTTATATTTAGGTTTTTGATTCATTTTGAGGTAATTTTTGTATAGGGGTCCTTTTTCCTTCTCTTGCTAAGGATATCAAATTTTCTCAGCACCATTTGTTGAATGGACTGTTCTGCCCAAGCTGGGTGGGTTTGACAGCTAGTTAAAAATCACTTGACCATAGATGTGAGGGTCAGTTTTTTAACCATCAACTCATTTCATTGGTCTATGTGTCTCTCTTTATGCCACTGTAACCACACATGCTGTTTTTACCACTGTAGCTAGGTAATACAACTTAAAGTCCAGAGATGAGAGTCCTCCAACTTTGCTTTTCCTTTTTACGATGTTTCTGGCTATTCAGGACCCCTTACCCTTCCAAATAAATTTGACAATCATGTTTTCCATTTATTTAAAAAATGCTGGTAGAGTTTTTATCAGGATTCCATTGAATCTGTTTATAAATTTGAGTAGAAAATTGACATCTTAAAGATATTTAGTCTTTCAGTCCATGAGCATGGAATGTTCTTCCAATTATTTAGGTCTTTTTTTTAATTTCTTTTAACAATGAGTTGTAGTTTTCTGAGAATGAGTGCTTTACATCGTTGGTTGTTTATTCCTGAATATTTGGGTTTTATCTGTCATAATTTATTTTCACTGCTGTTACAGTTGGGCAGTTTGATGTAATTATGAATTCCAAAAATATAATTGGATCATGCTTGTAAACTGATCTGTTAATCTGGGCATGATTAAGTTATGATTAGGGCGTTGGCTGGGCCATGTCAGTAGGGTGTTGAGCCCCACCCCTTGGTGGGTGGGGAATCAAATATAAAAGGCAAGGCAAAGAACAGAGTTGAAGCAGATTTTGAGAAGCAGTTTTGATGTTGGAAAGAAGGCCCCAGGAGAAGAGAAGTGAGCTGTTTGCCTGATCGTCTACAGCTGACCTTGTGGAGGAAACAGGAGCTAAGCCCTGAGAGAAATGCAGCCCCGGGAAGAGAGGAACCCCAGAAGCCTGAACCCTGGCAAACGCCGGCAGCTGTCTTGCTCTAACACATGGCAATGGACTGTGGTGAGAGAAGAAACATAACGCTTTATGGCCTGGTATCTGTGGACTTCTACCCCAAGTAAATACCCTTTGTAAAGACCAACCCATTTTTGGTATTTCACATTAGCACCCCTTTGGCTGACTAATACAACTACTCTTTTGACACTTTTAGTTACTTTTATTGATATAATCTTCATTTCTAGACTCTCTTCCAGACCTCTCTCCTGTCTTTTCTTTTCAGGCTGTAGCACACCCTTTAGTAGTTCTGCAAAGCAGGTCTCTTGGTTACAAACTCTCTCAGTTTCTGTTTATCTGTGAATATTCTAAACTTGTCTTCATTTTTGAAAGACAGCCTTGCCGCATATAAGATTCTTGCTGGAAGTTTTTCTCTTGCAGTATCTTAAATTTATCGTACCACTGTCTTCTTGCTTCCATGGTTTCTGATGAGAGATCGGCACTTAATCTCATTGGGTATCCCTTATATATTATGCATTGCTTTTCTCTTGCTGCTCTCAAAGTTCTCTCTTTGTCTTTGGCATTTGCCATTCTGATTAGTATGTGTCTTGGAGTTGGTCTATTCAGATTTTTTCTGATGGGAGTATGTCGTGCTTCTTGGACATGGATATCTATGTCCTTCAATAGGGTTGGGAAATTTTCTACCATTATTTCTTCAAATATTCCTTCTGCCCCTTTTCCCTTCTCTTCTCCTTCTGGGACACCCATGACACGTATGTTTGCACATCTTTTGCTATTCTTTAGTTCCCTGAGACCTTGTTCAAGTTTTTCCAGTCTTTTCTTCATCTGTTCTTTTGTATGTTCACTTTCAGAGGCCATTTCTTCAAGCTCACCAATCCTTTCTTCTGCCTCCTCAAATTTGCTATTATATGATTCCATTGTATTTTTAATTTCATTTATTGCACCTTTCATTCCCATAAGATCTGCTATTTTTCAATGTATGCTTTCAAATTCTTCTTTGTGCTCATCCAATGTCTTCTTAATATCCTTAATTTCTTTAGCCATCTCATTGACTTTATTAAGGAGATTTGTTTGAACATCTGTGATTAGTTGTCTCAACTCCTTTATGTCATCTGGAGGCTTATCTTGTTCCTTTGACTGGGCCATATCTTTCTGTTTCTTGGTGTGGATTGTAATTTTTTGTTGGTGTTTTGGCATCTGGCTTACTAGAGTATTTATTCTGGGTGCAGTTTTTCTCTTTAGTTTAGGGCTTCCTGCCCTTTCTCCCTTGCTGGTTGTGTAGTAGGAGCCAAGGATGTAGTTGGTATTATAAGCTGTGGAGGCTCAAGCTACCCTCATTGCCCCAAGGACCAGTGAAGTTTCTCCCCACTTTCTCCTTTGCCAGGGGTAGGGACAGAGCCACAGTTGTGTGGAATAATCCAAGTCATGCAGGCCTAGATTGTAGTTGCCCAGAGAGACTGATGAAGCTTCATGTCCCTTTCTCTCCTGTGTGGGGCAGAGTTGGAGCTGCAGGTATGGGCAGCAGTCTGTGCAGTACAGGTCCAAGATGACCACATTTGCCCCAGTAGATTTCTGATTATTCAGTCTGTGCCAGCCACATGTACCTGCAGTTACCTGGATAGGCTGGTGCAGGGCCCATCAGCTTCCTCCCTGCTAGAGGTGGCACTGAAGCCTAGGCTAGGGCTGCAGGCCAATCTGGGTAAAAGAAACTGGTCTCTACCATCACTGTGATTTTCAGTCAGCCTGGCTTCCCCTCATACTGGGGGTGGAGTCAAAATGGCGGCTACCGGCCTCCTTCTGACTTGGACAGGCTCAAACTTTAGCTATTCTTAGGGTTATACTTTAGCCAGCCGAATTGGCTAATCAGTAGCTGAAATTGGTGGCCAACCATCTCTTCCTCCCCTGTTTTTGGGAAATGGAGCTTCCAATTCCTGCCACAGAATAGGTCCTGGGGCGTCTTGTGCTGCTAAAGTAGGATGATTACCGGCCTCCGCGGTGTGGACTGTAATTTCCCAGAGAGGCTGGTGCAGCTCTCCCCAGCTTCCTTCCTGCCAGAGGTGGGCCTGGGGCTTAGGCTAGAGCGGCAATCTGATCTAGATGGAAAGAAGCCGGTCCCTACCAGCACTGTGATTTTCAGTCAGCCCCGCGTCCCCTCTTGTAGGCATGGAGTTAAGATGGCGGCCACCAACCTCTTTCTTACTAGGACAGGTTCAAACTTTAGCTGTTCTTAGGATTATACTTTAGCCGGCTGAATTTACGAATCAGTAGCTGAAGTTGATGCCCAACTGTCTCTTCCTCCCGCATTTTGGGAAGTGGAGCTTTCAATTCCAGTCGCGGAACAGCTCCTGAGGCGGCTTGTGCCTCCAGTGGAGAATGGGCACCAGCCTCCGTCCCTTTGGTTATATTTTAAACATTGTTTTCCCCTCCTCCCTGCCTGCCCCAAGCTTATGCTAACTCAATTTTATTGGAGTCATTTGGATGCAAACATTTCTAATGCTCTCAGCAGGGAAAAAAATTACTTGAGTACATCTACATAGTCATCTATTTGTGTTGCTGGGACAGGTAGAGAGTAAATTATGGGCCTCAAGTTTCATAAGCTTGCTGCCATGGGTAGCTGGGGGTTTGGACCTCATGTCCATTAGGAATCATGTTCTACTATGGGATGCTGAGGCAAAAGCTAATGGGATGAAAGTGCTTTGTCTGGGATCTGACTTCCCTCTATAGTAATGGATATTTTCCTTTATACATGTATTAGAAAGATTTTATAATTCAAAATACTCATCTTATAATGTCAAGGTGGTATCTTCCTAATTGGATCTAGAATTCCAGACCCAAGTCCACATAATAACATGGATTATTGTTAATAAACAATGCACTTTATGAAAGACATTGAAGAAAGAAAACATCGTGGTATTACCCACCCTGTTTCCCCTGGTTTAGCAAGTAGGCTTTCTTCCTTCTGAGTCGTCTTCAGAATTTATCTGATTGATTTTCTTGAAGTGCAGATCAACAGATTTGGTCTTTCTCCCATTTAACAGACCTTGAGGGGTTTGAATTTCATTCTCTAAGAGTAGAACCAAAAGCTAAAACAGCCATGGCTTAATTTAGCTCAGGAACAAACTAGTTAAAAAACTACCCTCCTTTGGTTGCCTTAGGAAAAAAAAAGTCCAGACAGACTTAAAGATTTTGCAATATTCTTTTATTTTTGAAGTGTATAAATAATGGCTTTCCAGCTTTTAGTGCTTTAACCCTTGTTACTGAAAGCCCTGACACTTAATTTATAATCATTAATCTTTCCTTCATTTCTCAATGTATGATCCTTTTTTCCCTTAAAATTATTATAAATTATGAAAAAGATCAAACATAAAATGGTCAGAGAATAAGATAACCAACTGTTGAAGTTGGGGGATACTGGATTCCACTCGTTTCTTGACTATGTCGCATAAAAGAATTTAAGAACATGCCAGTTTAATTAGGCCAGTAAAAAGAGTTTATTGAGAAATGAGAGAAAAGAAAAGTACACACCCAGACATGGATGCAGGCTACCTCCAGAAAAGAGGAGCATTTGAGGTTGGGACTGCCTTTATTAAGGCTGTTCTTCTCTCTTGCCCTTTCCTAATATTGGGGGAAGAGCCCCACCTGTTTGCTGTTCTGATTGGTTGCTCTACCTGTTAGCTCTTAGGGGACCAATGATGAGGCCTTTTGTTTGGAGCTATCTGGTACCAATGGGGAGGCCTGTTTGGAGTTATCCCAGGCCTCCCATTTACCCCAGGAGAGTTTCAAATGTGACCTTGTGGCCAGGGTCTCAGTGGGGTCTTTCTGGCTTTGATCTTAGTAGCAGCGTTCCTTCAGGGGGTTTCTGGGCAGGGTCTCACGGCCATGTTCTCTTCTGGGTCCCAGCTGTGACTTGTCTTTTCCTCTTTTCCCTATGCCTCAACGTCTCCGTCTGAGAGTTTACACCCTTATTCTTAAGAGAGTGCTGAAGGGTGATGGTCATTCTTCAGTAGCTGCTTCCTGCTGGTTAGGGCAGTAGTCCCTACCTGACAGGGTGTAAAACTCTCTGGGTAGTCTATTGAGGTTGAGGAAAGATGGGTCTGGCACCGTGGTTGGAACTGGATGAAATCCCCATGTGACTAATATCTTTTTCTGGAAGGCATTGATTCTGGAAGAAATAAACTTAGAATTTCGAAGATTCATGGTCCCACTAAAAGGATAAAGAAGATGGTGGTAAGTGGGCCCAAAAAGGGGGCCAGCCATGATGTACTGGATGATGAGAACTGCCAGGTGCCTTCAGAGGCTGCATCCTCTTGAAGTTGGTGGATTTCATCTTGAAGGTTTCGAATGCTGTCTAAGACTGTTTTGGAGTGATTTACATAGAAACAGCATTCTTCCTTTAGAAACTGACAGATTCCTCCTTCTGCTGCTGTTAGCATGTTTAGGACTCAGTGATTTTGCAGCACCAAAGCACCAAGATAGTCTGTTTGCTGTCTAAGGGCTTCTAAGGCACAGCCAGCTTCTTCTGTGCTGTTGGTTAACTCCAGGGAGAGGTTGTGGTAGACCTTCTGGGTTTGGTATGAATTGCCAACCCCAGTTCCCGTGGTGGTGGTTATGCCCAAAACAGCTAAGAGGGAGATGAGAAGAGGCACTGCCCTTTTAGTTGTTGTATGGTAAGAAAATACAGGAAATGGCATGGTGAGGTTTTCAGGACCATAGTAGATAGAGGGGGTGATTATACTAGTGAGCATAAACCAGTCCAAAGGGGAGGCAAGGAGAGGTAGGCCTTGTCTCCACAGAGAAAGAAAATTCCATATTGATAGTTTAAAGTAGCAGCAAATGTGAGATTAGTTATTGGTGAGCTGGAGCCCTTTTCAGAGCTTACAGTTACCAGCTCACTGGTTAACCTGTTAGCAGACAGTACCGACATATACCTGTTGGGCCCTGATCACGAAACATGATGCTTCTCTGGGTGTCCCAGACAAGGTTGGCTTCTCCTCCTAGGCCATATGGGTCTAGTTTACAACATGCCCACGGCATCTTTGGTGGGGTGTTTTGGTTGGCATAAGTTGTTTTTAGAAGTATAGAATTACAAGAGCTAGCAGGGTGTCCCCAACAGTACTGGATAGTGTTAAAGTCTCTTACTATTCCTTCCCTAGGCTGCCAACCTTGAGTGGATCTTTGGTGTTGTTAAGTGTCGTGGTGTTGATAGGGTACTGGGTTAATTAGATGTCTGGCCCCCAAACTTGAGGGGAAGCATTCAGCACACCTAAGTGTTTGACCAGCTGGGGGGCCATCCAGAAGGTATTGTTACAGGAGGTAAAATTAAGTTGGCCCAGGAAAGGAGGGGAGAAGGCATGTTGGGAAGTATTGGAGTAGATACAGATGGGAAGGTAGTGTACTTAGGTATGTTGTCCAAAGTGTATAGAGGTCCCAATAGAGAGAGAGAGGTAGATTCTAAGATGCTGCTGCTAAGTGTGTTAAGAAGCTGGCTGATGGGGTGTCAGTATTCTACCCTGCACTCGGTGATATTGTGGCAATAGGCTGGACTGTGAGATTGGCAGTTGCCCAGCACTTGGGAGCAGCTGGCTAGGCCATGGATGTTTCTGGTTGAGACACACAGAGCCAACATGAGGATCTATTGGCTAAGTCAGCTGCTTTTTGATTTTTTTAAGGGGTGCCTAACTTGCCCTCCCATTGGCAATAGGATGATGTAGTAGAATATATGAAGCTTCATTTGGACTCGAGTTAGAGAGAAGAGCACACAATTATGTACTGGCTTTGACACACACTACTTTGTCTCTTGAAGAGCTATTTCAGGCCATCCAATGGCTGGCACTTAAACGTTTTATCAGGTGCTTCCGGTGAGTTGGCACTTCCTTGGACAGTGGACTTCACTCGGGATAAGTGCACCCAGCTGGCAATTCCTTTAACTTTAACAGCTGTGGGAGTGCTCAGAACCACAAAGTAAGGTCCCTTCCATTTAAGCTCTAATTGGGAGTGAGGCCTGTTCTGCCAGGTTTTGATCAGAACCTGGTCTCCAGGTTTAACTTCAGGTAAAGGTAACTCACGGTTGGGGGTAGGGAGAATTTTGTTCCCGAGCTCCTGGATGATTTGTTGAATTTTTCCTAGGTTGATAAAATGTTTGGTGAGTGTCTGGGTCTCCTGATCTAGTACCAGGTCCTGGGTGAGGAAAAGTCACCCATAGACCATTTTGAAGGGGCTAAGCTGAAGTGGGTCTTTTGGAGCTATACGCAGCCTCAACAAAGCAACAGGTAGATTGGGGACCCAAGGTGATGTAGTTTCCTGGCAGAGTTTGGCCAGAATTTGTTTCAGGGTTCGGTTGACCCTTTCTACTTTCCCTGAGGATTGGGGTCTCCAGGCCCTATGAAGATGATATTTAATTCTGAGGGCAGCTGATAGACCTTGGGTTATTTTGCTAGTAAAGGCTGGCCCATTGTCACTTTGGAGGGACTTAGTCCGAATCTGGGGACGATTTCCTTTAGGAGGGCCTTAACCACCTCGTTAACTGTTTCTCTTCTAGTGCGAAATGCTTCCACCCATCCAGTAAAAGTACCTACCAGTACTAAGAAGTACTTATGTCCCTGGCAAGATGGCATGTGGGTCAAGTCTATCTGCCAGTCCTTCCCAGGGAATGATCCCCGCAGCTGGACAGGGATGTTTAGGGAGGAGGTTTGTTAAGCCTCTTGTTGTTTGGGCCATTAATTGCACATAAGGTACAACGTTTTCTGACCTCTTTGATTGATTTTGCCAGGCCCTGGCCCTCAAAAACCCGTTTGGCTAGCTGGTCAGGGTGTCCCTCCCCAGATGAGCGGCTTGGTGAGGTCCATGAAGGACCTTCCAGTGCACTGCTCCCGGCAGGTAGACTTGAGCTTCCTTAACAAGCCACCTTTTAGCTTCCAGGGTAATCCCTAGGCTAGCTGCTTTAGTTTGCTTGTCCTGGGTATACTCTGGAGCCTTAGGTAGTAGGACAGGTTCTGGGATGAGGGCTAGGAGGGGGACTTGGGTTTGAAAAGGGCGGTTGCCCCCACTGCTTCAGGCAAGGTGTCTGTCCCTGTGCTGGGACAGGGGTTTGGAGAAATAAGCTACTGGTCAAGAAATCTCACCCAGTTTCTGGACTAGCACTCCTAGAACCACTCACTTCTTTCAAGGCAGGAGTGGAGGAGAGGCCCCTCAGGACCTTGGGCCTTCTCCTGCTGGTAGCAGGATGGCTGGGTTGCTGGGGCGTTTCCCCTAGCTGTAGCAGTGTCTGTTTTCTGGTGCCCTGGGCAATGCATAACTGCTATTTCCTGGGGCAACAGAGTTTTAAATTGACAGACCACTGCATAGCCTGCCCTTTTAATTCTTTCCCTGATAAAATTGCTTCCACCTGTGAACCAAAGTCCACAATCTCAGTTACATACAGACAGAAAGACTTGTTTAGGTTAGGAATTTCTAAGGCTGGAGGCCTGTTTTAAGGCATGGAAGGCAGTTCCTGGTCTGTTCACCATTCTAAGGGTTAGTTATTAGCCCCTGCAATAGCACTGTACAGTGGCTGGGCTATTTTGCCAAACCTGGGTGTTCACGGTCTACAGTGTACAGACTAGACCTTGATTTTCCATCAACTTCTACTTTAGGGCACAACCGAGATGAAAGAAGTCTGGAGTGACAGGACAGGACCGGGCAAGTGGCTCCCGTATTAGTTAAGAAATTAACAATCTTACCTGCCACATCAAGGGTCACCTGAAGCTCCTCCTGGTTGATGGTTCGTGGTTTTGTCCAGGGAACCATGCTTGACCTTGGGCCTCCTCAATCCTCCTTCGTTGCAGCAAGCAGGGCTTGTGGGGGAGCCCCGTTCCCTCTCTGGGGAGTGGTGTACTCCCAGGCCCAATGCCAGTCCTTTCCGCACCTGGGGCAAGGCCCTGGCGGATGCTGGCGGCAAGGCGGCTTGAGGCAGCCAGGTTTCCAGTGGCCGCCTCTCCACACTTGAAGCAGGTTCTGCTGACGGGAAGCCTGAACTCGGGTGGCCCTGAGGTGACAGGGTGCCTTTAATGGTGACTGCAAAAAGGTGAGCCTGTTCCTGCGCCTTCAGCCTACTGCTCCTTACCTTTTCCATCTTGGCAGTGTTACCGGATTTTGTCTAGGTCCTTGGCTAAACTGCAGGAAATGAATTTCAAGAGCATGCCACATTGATTAGGCCAGTAATTTATTAAAGTAGGGAGGGAAGAGAAATGGAAGAAAATAACAGATCATAGGTCCCAGGGAGAGAAGGGGCTGAAGAGTGATAAAGAGGGCTGATTTACAGACTACGGTTTCCCATTATAGATTATAAATGTCCAGGTTTTACTTGTGTGTTGATCCATGCAGGGGAACACTGCGAGAGCAGGGCACAGAAGGCGAGAACAGGGGACCAAAGGCAAGAGAGAGTGAGTTCAGCCTTTGTGCTTGTTTTCTAAACCATTAATTATTCCGCCCCTTTGCTAATGGCAGGAGAGGAGTCCCAGCTGTTTGCTGTTTTGATTGATTACCTCACTCATCAATCCCCCAAGAGGGCCCAATGATAAGGCCCCTGGAGAATATCTGGGGCTTCTTTGGCTTCTGGAGAAAATTTCATTCTGAATGGCAGAATCTGTGAGTCTTCTAGCAGCCTTCTTGGGGGTATTGATATCCACGTGGATTTCTTGCCAGGTTCCAGATCCATCTATTCATTCCCTATTTTACTAGCCTGCTTCAGCAGCATGCTCTTGATTGTTGAAGACTGAGAAGGCTGTTTCTAAAAGGGTGTTCATGGGAGTTTGGGGACTCATAGAAAGCTTTTGTAGCTTCCTAAGGATATCTGGAGCAGACTGGCTAATGAAGTAAGTTGCTATGAGGACCTGTCCTTCATTAGCGTTAGGATTCTACATAGAGTTAGGATCTTTCTTCATCACCTCTACCAGCCTTCCCTGAAATAAGGCTGGGTTTTCGTCCTGCTCCTGAGTCATTTCCCTGAACTTACTATAAATGCTTTGGTAATGCACTTCCTCATTCCTTTGAGGAGACACATGACCACGTGGTCTCTAGCCTTCAGATCTGCCTGTCCCCTTTGATAGTTCCACGAGGGATCTGTATTAGGAACTGCTACTGCTCCCACTGCATACTGGTTAGCCTGTTGGGTGGCCAGTTTATTGGCGTGCCCTTGTGCCTCAGTCCAGATGTGGTACTTTTCCTCTGGGTGCAGCAAGTTGAAAGAATAATGTGCATGTCACCCCATGTTACTTCAAAGATCATTGTGAGGTGCTGGAACCCCTCAGTAAATTTGGTGGGGTCCTCAGAGCACCGACCTAACTTCTCTTTGCACCGTGCCAGGTCGGCCATAGAGAAGGGGGCATGTACCCTTATGGTTGCTGCATCCCCATTAGCTACTTCCCTTAAAGGGTAGAGAACCTCAGACTTCCTAGCTGGGTGGATTGAGGCTCCACTTTGGGTATGACCTGCGGGACTAGACCTCGAGGCACGTGGGGGAGGTGCCAAAGCCCCTGCTGGAGGTGAGTTTAAAGGGGTTTCCAGGTCTGGGGCCAGGTCATAGCGAGGTGGGCTACTAAGAAGGGGGTCATCTAAGATATCTTCTTCCTTCTTGGGAGGGGGCTTACTCGGTGCTCTGGGGTTTCCTTCTGCATAGCACAGTGGACAAGACCCTCTTTGGCTCTTATTATGATGTAGGGTTATAAAAAGCTGGATATAGGGAAAGTCTACCCATTTTCTTTCTATACAGTAGGGCTATCTGTAGTATAGGGTTTAAATTGAGGGTCCCATTTAGCGGTCACTTCTGGCTGTCCTTTAACTTGTACTGCGGCCACCTGGTGTTGCAGAGAGAGATTAGCTTCTTTCTTTTTAGACCATCAGTAGGCAGGTTGTCCCAGTTTCTGAGAAGACACCCCAATGGGGAATCTACTTTGAATGCTGGAAGAGCCACCCATTATCCTCGGGGAGGATAAAAGTGTTCGTCATTCTGTGTAGTGTCCCACTGCTAGACCTGACTGCTCGCCGATCCAGCACCCTGGAAATTGGGAGCCCTACTTGCTGACCCCGTTTTCCTGCGAACTGGGAGTCTCTGTTCTCTGGGTGTCTCTGAAACCTTAGAGGTCTTGGTAGATGTCTGGGTCTGGCTCTCTGACCAAAGCACCCAAGCTGGGCTTTCTCCCTAGGAGAGGGACTGGCTGGGGACTTTGTTTTAGCCTACTTTGCAGAGGTCTTAGGAGATAGCCATGAGCAAGCTCACCTCATGGCCACTCTCGGGGATGGAGTTCAACAATTAAACCCGACATTAAAAGCCCATTAAAAAAATAGAGATTAATTGTTCTGTGACTTGCCAGCAAACAGCCTTGGGGGCCCCAGAGGCAATTTCAGGGCCTCCCCAGGACTGAGAAGGAACAAAGCCTCAGGGCACTACCAAGGGTGGGACCCATGCCTCGCTAACAAATGCATTTTCAGTTTCTAAGCCATTCTAAAGCATCTCACAGACCCAAAATGAGGAGCACAGTAGTTGAAAGATTAAAGGCACTTCTATTGCAAAGGAGTTGACTAGTGAGCTCAGGAAACAATACAACAGGTGATAGCCATTCTGAACTCAGAGAGGGTCTGGTAGGCTTCTAGTCGACTCCTACTCGGCTCAGACCACCTGCCTAGTCAGGTCTCAAGGATGGTTTCACCCGCCACCCAGAGCTTCTTTGAATCTACACAGCATGGGGGCTCAACCCTGCCACCTTTGAAAAGGGTGCTGGAAGTCTAGACAGATTGAGTTTATGTCCTGTGGGACCCTATCCAGGAACCCATTTAAAATGGCAGAAGGGATAGTGGACAATCAAAAGAGGGCATGGACAGGCTATAATTACAAGTTTAGATTCACCAGTCCTTGTCAGGTGTTGGGGAGAGTTACCTGCCTCTAGAACTCTTGGCTGGCTTGCCAAATGTAGTCGGATACTGGATTCCTCTAGTTTCTTGACTGTGTCGCATAAAAGAATTTAAGAACATGCCAGTTTAGTTACGCCAGTAAAAAGTTTATTGAGAAATGAGAGAAAAGGAAAGATGTACACACCCAGACGTGGATGCGGACTACCTCCAGGAAAAGAGGAGCATTTGGGGTTGGGACTGCCTTTATTAAGGCTGTTCTTCACTCCTCCTCTTTCCTAATGTTGGAGGAAGAGCCTGATTGGTTGCCCCACCTGTTGATTCTGAGGGGACCAATGATGAGGCCTTTTGTTTGGAGCTATCTGGGACCAATGGGGAGGCCTGTTTGGAGTTATCCTGGGCCTCCCCTTGACCCCAGGAGAGTTCTAAATGTGGCCTTGTGGCCAGGGTCTTGGCAGGTCTTTCTGGCTTTGTTCTTAGTAGCAGCCTTGCCTCACGGGGTTTCTGGGCGGGGTCTCATGGCCATGTTCTCTGCTGGATCCCAGCGGTGACTTGTCTTTTCCTCTTTTCCTTGTACTAACCTGCTTCGCTGTGATAAAACCACCACCTGGATTTAATCAATATTAACATTTTGCCATATTTGCCTCAGATTTTTTTCTTCAAAAAATGAAATAAAACATTCAAGATACAAATGAAGTCTCCTTGGTCTTTCTCCTTACTCCCATACCCCTGCTTCTTCTGCCTCCACCCCAGAGGAAACTTCTGTTTTGAACTTGGTGTGATTCTTTCTTGCCCATGCCTTTATACTTTTACTACATTTGTGTTTGTCCATAACAATATATACAATTGTTTTGTTTGCATTTAAGTGTACACCATAGCAGTTTGATATTATTGATGAATTCCAAAAAGAAATATTAGATTATGTTTGTAAACTGGTCTTTTCCTCTTGGTGTATTAGAGTGTATTGGATTCAGAGGTTTTACTTTTACTTGATTAAATAATGATTAAGGCTTTGATTGGGCCATATCAGTAGGATGTTGCACCCCTGCCCCCTTGGTGGGTGGGAACTCAAAGAAACCACACCACAGAGAAGGGAGGTTGGAGTTTTTGAGCTGGAGCCCTGGGAAGTAAGCACAGAGGAGCTTGGTCGTGAAGAAGGAGAGAAGGCCCTGGGAAAAGAGATGAGCTGTTCACCTGATAGTCTACAGCTGGCCTTGTGGAGAGAACAAGCAGCTGAGCCTGGAAAGAATCAAGCCCTGGGGAGAAAGACAAAGTCCAGAGAGCCTGACCGTGGAGCCTTAAGTAGAAGAGGAAGGCTGAACATCGGCAGCCATCTGGCTCCAACATGTGGCAGCAGACTTTGGTGAGGGAAGTAACTTATGCTTTGTGACCTGCTAACTGTAAGCTTCTACCCCAAATAAATACCCTTTATAAAAGCCAACAGACTTCTGGTATTTTGCATCAGGATTCCTTTGGCTGACTAATACATATACCAATGATGTTGT
>JAQZBX010069452.1:0-15594 GCA_029593785.1 Cabassous unicinctus | reverse complement strand
AGTAATATGGGGTCTTCCCTAATCACCCCAGAAAAAATAGAGGCAATTGACTAGTAACACTAGAGACTCAGAACCTCTTCTCTATTTACATTTAAAAAGGAGGGAGGCAAGCCTGTCCACAACTGGCTGATACCCAAGGCATATGCCAGGTGGCAAACAATCTATAAGGTCAGATTTTTGCTTAAACTGATGGAGATGATGCAATGTGTGGAGCATTTCTTTAACCATTCAGATCAAAGATACCAGACTCAATCCCCAGGCCTGGGGAGGCCCCTTTGACTAAGAATCATAGATACTTTTTTTACTGGGAAATCCCTCTCTGCAAGTTACCAGGAAACATTTCTCAATCAAATCTCTTACTAACAAGAAGGCTTGGGCCAGGTGAGCTATTGGCAGGATCTGAGAGGGTCTCACATCAGTCACAGATCAGGCCCAGGCAGCCACCCTACAGGGACCCACACATTCCCTTCCCTGGAGGGCCCTCACTTCCTCCTCCTGCATATCAAATGCCCTGTCCCCTGCCCTCTGGGAATTGTGACTATTGAAACAATACTTTTCCAACAGCAATGCCTCCGGGTAAACTCTTTTGCTCTTGATTTCCCTACTGTAGATATTGATGCCATAACCACTTGCCTGGAATACACAAAAAGCTAGACAATCACATACATAAAATCATAGCTGGTTCCCATTTGTTTTTCCCTCTGAACTTGGGATCTGTAGTCTCTGCACCTTTTGGCAAAGGAAGTTGTCATCTCTGGGCAGTGACCATTGGCTGGGCCTACTGTAGACTGCTCCTGGCCACCCTTTTTCCCCAGACGTCCCCAGCACTTTCTCAGCCAGAGTAAGATCCCAAAGCACAGCTATATGGAAGGGCAGTCATGGACTTAGTCTCATCCCCACATATGTCACCATCATGGACACTTTAACTAAAACACCAATTGAATTACAGCTCTGAAATTTTCAGACCTTTAGTAGGTCTTTATAAGCATGTTCAGAATTTGCCATATATGTTCAACAGATTGTCTGCAGATATGATAAGAAAATTCATTGGAGAAAGCATGAGCTTGTCAACAATAAGTATTCAATCCATCACATGTTGATATACAATCCATCCCAAATCATGCTGGTGAGAAGAGACTCATCCCCAAGATAAACTGGAACACCTTAAACCAGGGGTTCATAACCTTTTTTGTTCCATGGTCCCCTTTTCAGAATGTAACTGCAGACATTTTTATGACACTCAAAATAGGCATGCCCTTAAGTTAAATTTTAGGATTATTCAAAATTTATTTAAGCTCACACACCACCTGAAATCTTTTCATGGATCCCTTGGGGACACATGGACCCCTGGTTAAGAACCCCTGCACTAGACAGAGAAAGAGGGTTGCCTATGAGTCTAGCTAGTGGGAACCACAAATTTTCTCCATTACCACATGAAATGTCAAACAGAGCCCTGAAAGGGAGACCAAACTGCAAAGTGAAACTCAAAATTTTCCTTGATCAGAGATTAAGCAATACATAAAGATTTTGTTCAGGAGGACAAGGAACACCAAAACAACATGAACAACAAAAACTGATGAATTCAACTTGATTAAAATTAAAGACATTTGCTTGGAGAAAAACAGAAAAGACAAGCAGATTTGCAGAATATATACATAGATCTCATATCTAATTAAGAACTTGTATCCAGAATATACACAGAACACTTAAAACCCCAACTGTAAGGATACAAGCATTCCAATTAGAAGATGGCTAAATGATCTTAATAGTACCTCATTAAAAAGATATATGGGTTGGAAATAATATATGAAGAAAAGCTCAACATATTAGTCATGAGGGGAAATGCAAATTAGAACCTCATGAGATACCACTACACACTCCTTTGAAAAAAAAGTGAGAATACAAAAAAGTGGCATGAATGCAGTACAACAGGAACTCATATTTATTTTTCATGTGAATGCAAAGAAAAACAATACAGCCACTTTGGAAGACAATGTCTGTTTCTTATAAGGTAAATCATACACTTAATAAATGGTCCTGTAACCTCACTTGTATATATTTACTCAAATGAATAGGAATTATTTCCACACAAAATCCTGTACACAAATCTTTAAGCAGCTTTGTTCTTTGTAAGCAAAACCTGGAAAAAATAAAAATGTTCATCAACATGTGAACAAAAGAAGGGAATGAGGAGAAAGATCAGACTGGTTGGTAAGAGTAATGTGGGGTCTGAGTGGCCCCTTTCATATCAGAAAAAATAAGAGAGAAAGAAAGAGTTAATTGACTTGTAGCATTAAAGAATCCAAGCCCCTCCTCTCTTTGCATACAAAAGGAGGGAGACCTCTCCAGAGCTGGCTGATAGCCAAGACAGATGTCCACAGGCAAACAATTAATAAAGCCAGGTTTTTACTTGAAAAGATGGAGGTGATGCAATGTATAGAGCATTTATTTGAGCACTGAGATAGAAGAGTCCAGAAGACATCTCCTGCCCTGGGGAGGCCATTTTGACACAGAATCATGGAACATTTTTTACTGGGAAACCCCTTTGTCCAAGTTATAGAGCAAACCAAGGCTTAAGCAAGGCTCTTACTAACAGCGAAGCTTGGTCCAGGTGAGGTATCAGGAGGAAGAGAGAGGGTCTCACATCATTCACACATCAGGCCCAGACAGCCACTGTACAGGGACCACACATCCCCTTTCAGAATGGCACCTGCCTCCTCCTCCTGTATTAAAAGCCCAGGCCCCTGATCCTCTGGGAATTATGACTATTGGAAAAATTCTTATCCAACAGTGACACCTAGCAGTGGTCTCTTTGGCTTTTAGTTATTGATGCTTTAACATCTTGCTTGGAATAAATAGAAACTCTGGCAATTGTATACATAAATTGCATACACAAAATCACAGATGGTCCCCATCTGCCCTTCCCCATGATCTAGGGATCAGAGGTCAGTTTTTGTGTCCTCAGGTCAAGGGCATCATCATCCCCAGGCAGTGGCGAACCTGTGGTCTTCCCGTGCCAGCCTCCTTCCACAGGCCTCCTCAGGACTTTCTCAGCCAGATTCAGATTCAGATCCCAAAAGATAGATATATAGAAGGGAACTCTCCTCCCCAAGTATGTTGTCACCATGGACAATTTGCCTAAAATACCCATTGAATTTCATCCCCATTATTGTCCAACTTCCAGTAGGTCTTTGTAAGCTTGTTCAGAGCCAAGACCCCGGAAGACTCCCACTTCTGCAGAAGGGAATTAGCCAATGATGAGGTCATGCATGGAAGTAGGTGCACACATGTCCTAGGAAAGCACCCAGCTGAAGAGGTAGGTGTCCCTCTTTGTGGCACTCAGCTTAGGAATTTCTTACCCGTAGAGACAAGGCCTCACTCAATTATTCCATGGGAGACTTCTGAGCTCAGATGAAAGGATGTCAGGGCAGTTTAGCATGAGTTCCTGGAGCTTGTTTTAGCCAAGCTCTGATAGTTATCTGTGAATGATTTCTTGTATATTATTTTGGGCTTGGTTTATTACTTAAGATGCAATCACTAGCCTTTGGTCCAAAACCAACTAGCAGATTTTAATCACTTCTTTCAAATACAAACATTATGAAAGCTAGAAACTTCAGTGTAGTTGGAGCATGGGATACAGCCACAGGCTCCTCTCCATGCAAAGGTTTCTTTCAATCACCCCACTCCCAGGCAGCAGGTTAAAAATTACCGGGCCTCCTAGAAACTCCACATTCTGGGTCAAATCCCATTCCTCATTTTTCCTAGTCAAGGAAACAGATCTAAACCATTTGAGAATTGTTGGGATGGAGGCAGAAATTTAGCCTCTCCTGAGGTGAAAGCTCTAGATTTCTGGGGACATCTCCAGACTGAACAGGGAGGAAGGTTGAAGGGCAGGATGGAGGGAGGGTTCTGAGAGGGTGAAGCTCTGAAGTAGGGTCACGTGGAGTGGAGGACCAACACTATGTCAAAGATGTCTGATCATGATGTCCCCAGTGCCACAGTCAGAGCCAGGCCTGTGGAGTCAGAGCAGGTATAAAATGTTGACAGAGGGGTGTGGGTGCAGAGAGGATGCTCCCCAGCTCTTGCTCCTCCTTCCTGACTCCCAAAAACATGTTCCCCAACTGGGACCCACCCCCACTCTGAATCTGGAGCCAGGACACAGGTCTCTACTCCCCTCCCACACCAATCCTCTCTACCCTTGGGGCACCTAAAGGAAAGCAGAGGAACACCAGGCAAAAAACCTTTGGGGTCAGAAAGAAAATACAATTCACATGCTCAGTGACCACAGTAAGAAATTTAGCAGAATGAGCAAGTGTAGGGAATTTAAATGGAGGATTTTGGAGTTGACCCAGAAGAAGAAGTGACCACTAGATGGTAGTAACAAACAATCTATCCAAAGGGGAAGTGTGTTGACAGCTTTGTAGGCATGGACCTTTGTAGGAAACTTCCTGAGGCTGCAGGTGTGAAGGACTCCCCTGAAGGGAAGCAGGCCAAGGGGTGTCAAGGTGGCTTGGGCCCTTATAAGCATCCATGCCTAGCCTACAAATTGAGAGCCTGTGTGGGCCAGTTTCCTGGGGTATGCAAAGCCTGTAACACTAAATGGTTAAAAAAATGCATATTGGGCTAATTTTAAGACAATTGGATGTATAAGTATTTTAGTTTGGCTGTGCCTCAAAGACCTCAAAATAATTTAATTGCTTCATAGAAGTTTTCCCAAGAGACTTTTCTGTGAAAGGGACAGCTATGCAAGCCAGCTTTGAGAGTTGTCTAAAATGACTCCTCAGTTTACCAACAATGCTAAGCCCTTCCCAAAAGTACATTCATCCCTGTCCTTATGTTGGATGAGAGCTTTCCAATGTGGAGGGATTCCTTCTAGGGAAAGACTCCTCCTAGAGATGCATCCCCAAGGGATGCTGCACAGGATGACAATGGTCATAAGAGGTAAATACACTAGTTGTAAGGGTTTTCATTTCTTGGTAGGTATATGTGTGTTTATTAAGAGACAATTCTAACTCCCAGGAATGATCCTCCCTGGCACTGAGGATTACTATCAAGCACCAAGTAGCAATGCAACTGGAAAAAGACTTCAAAAATGGTGAAAAGGTAAAGACAAATGAGTTTATATGGCTAAGAGACTTCAAAGTGATTTGGGAGGTCATCCCAGAGGTAATGCTTTTTCACATCTCAGCAGGATCTCATAGACTGCCAAAGTGAATACTACCTCAAATAATGGGTCTCCTGAGGGCTCTGGAGACACCCAGGTCCTATGGTCAGGGCAGATTGCTCTGGAGTTTAGTGCGCTGTCAGTGGGCTCTACTTTGGAGTTTGTGCTCCTGAAAGTTACAGAGTTGTGCTCAATTATGTGTTCCCTATACTGTCTCATCTGTCTCTTCTATTTAAACCTATACTTGGTGTTGGAGTTTGCAGATGTACATCCAAGAGACTTGAGTCTTTGGGCTGTCCATTTGCCAACTGGGCCCAGAACCTCAGCAGAGTTGCAACACTTATTCTACAGCTCATTGGGACTCACCCAGGACAGTTAACAAGGAGATGATGATAGACAACCACCATCCCATGGAAAAGAGAGAGTCTGCAACTGCAAGCAAAATAGTACACAATCCATCTTCCCCATGGGATATAAGCCCCCTCCCAATTAGAGGTGTAGTAGACATCACCACCCAATAATCCTCAGGGTTGGGGAAAGAACTATGGACTAGAGTGGACTTACTGGTATTCTACTATAGACATATTTTGATTCTGGCAATGGAAGAAATTATAGCATTGATGTGGAGCCAGTGGCCACTGGAGGCTCTGGGGGCAGGGAGAGGGAAAACAGTTGTAATATAGGGGCTTTTTTGGGACTTGGGAATCATCCTGAATGACATTGCAACAACAGATATAGGCCATTTCATATCATCACATAACATGCAGAACTGTGTGGGAGACAGTATAGACTACAATGGGAGCTATGATCCATGCTTAATGGCAAAGCCCCAGGATGTGTTTATGAGTTGCAATGAATGTGCTATACTAATGAAGGATGTTTATGTAGGAGGTTGTGGAAGGTGTGGGGAGTGGGGAATAACAGAAATCCCTATATATTTTGTGTAACATTTATGTAATTTAAGCAACTCTTAAAAAAAAATTAAAAAATGCACAATTCCCAGGTGCATTTTATTTGAGGAAATGATACATACTTGGAAGCAATGCACCATTCTCCATTTATTTTATCCCCAGTCCTGTTGCACACTGGGATTTTTTTTTCTGAATGAAAATTGATGGAACAGAAGAAGCTGAATATATCTTTACATGCCTTAAGAAGCAGTCTGTACAGAATAGGCACTAGCTGCCCAGGTTTCTGTTTGTTATAGACCCCATGCAGGTCACAGGAATGGGCCACTGAAGTCAAAACATGAAATGACCACTATGTGTGCCTCTCAATTTAGCCAATTCTCTTCTACACTTTCTGTAAGCTTCCCTTGGTTTCTGGAAAAAAGCTCTCTCTTCTGGTTATTTTCAATGAAGTTATAAATTTTGGCCTTCCATTTCATCAAGTTTTGTTTTTACCCAAAATTTTTAACTAATAAAAATAATTGATGATTTTAAGAATTTGAAACAATGGAATTATGTAAGGTGAACTCAATCCTTCCTTAATCAGTACTTCAGTTGAAACCATTTGTGGTTTGGACTCCCAGGAAAACACATTCTTATACTTAATCCATTCCTGTGGCTGTAAACCTGTTGTAAGTAGTATCTTTTGATGATGTTGCTTTGGCTAAGGTGTGGCCCTATTCAGTTAGGATGGGTCTTAATCTTAATACTGGAGTCCTTTCAGACAGAGACAGAAAGACACAGGGAGCAACCAGAAGATGAATGTCAGGAGAACATGGAAGAGAAGGGTGAGACCAGGAGAAGCGAACATGTACCTTGTTTGTGACAAGCTAAGGACCAAGGATTGTTGGTGGTCAGCCTTAGAATGCCACAGTCTTTGGGGGAGAAAGCATTGCCTTGATAATGCTTTGATTTGGAGTGTTTCCTAAATTCCCATTGTTTAAGCGGTCCTTTTGTATGGCATTTGCTTAAGTGACCAAGAAATCTACAACACCACTTTTAACAGTCTGGTGTATATTTTTTCATACT
Organism: Cabassous unicinctus; assembly: GCA_029593785.1. NCBI lineage: Eukaryota > Metazoa > Chordata > Mammalia > Cingulata > Chlamyphoridae > Cabassous > Cabassous unicinctus. Next base: position 8,454 of record JAQZBX010069452.1, on the reverse strand, counting down.
TTCTCCTCTAAGATCTTCAGTATGTATATATATATATGTGTGTACTTTAAAAAAAATAGCATCATGCTATAAATACAGTTGTACAACATGATTTTGTACCTTTGTATAATGGTTTTTTTTTTCCACGTCATTATACATAGAGGGAGAAATCCATTGTTTCTAATTAAACAGCATGAGTTACTGTAAAGGGGAATGCTCTGATTATTTTTGTATTGCTTTTTGGTCTGTTTAAATATTCTATTTTTTATTGTGCCAGTTTTCGAATTTTATATTTTCATAGGATTATATCCATGTTATCTTTTTTGTTGAATTTACTATGTTAAAGTTATTCATAATATTTTATTATTTGTTATCCTTATCTTTGTTTTGTCTGGTGTTATTTCCCCTTTAAATAAATCTGGACACACTGGGAGAAAAAATGAAAGAGACAATTCTAGGCCAAGTAATGCCACTTATAATGCCTTCTCAATTTTTTAAAAGCCAACTGATTTCTTTAAAGTAAATTTCCTTGAGGACTCCTTAATCAGGGCAAAGTCCAACTTGGTCTCTTGTGATACTATCTGCCCTGGTCTCCAGGCCACATCCCTAACTCTTACCTCAGACAGTTGCCTAAATAAGGCTGGCTATAGGCCCTGGGCTACTGAGGACAAAACTAATTGTGAATATATTTACTTATAGAAACAGTCACACTAACATTGATGTCTTACCTATTTATATATATCTATACATATTAAATTAAAGGTCTGCAACATGACTTCTGTATCACTCTCTGTTCATTGTCAGTTGCTCTGACACAATTGTACATGATTTTATTTTCATGGAAATATGACATTTTAAGATAACTCCTTTCCCACTCCTCCTATCCTTTTCATTCCCTAGCCCAACCTTCCTCCCTGAGCTCAGGGCAAGTGCTCTTTTTGGTTTGCAGAATCCTGGTCATTCTGTGTCTTTCCCCACCTGCCCTCCCCTGACTGGTCTTCTTATCTGAGTCCTCTGTGAAGGGTTGATAGTTCCCCATGTCCTCTTTGGGGTCCTGGTTCCTCCCAGACCACCAAATATTCAGTCCCCCCTCTTGCAGCTCTGATCCTTTGCACAGAAGATGCAGATTAATGCCATGTGGTGGCCACAGGGTCATGTTGGGCCTAGGCATCCATGTTAGTGATGATAAGGATGGAGGTAGAAACCTAAACTTCTTTCAGATGCTTTAAGCTCTTGGTAGGAATTTTATTTAGAGGATGCCTGTGAAGGGGAAATCCAGTTAGGAGAAGTTGTATATTAATGAAATAACAAACTGGGGTTATTGTATTCATGGAAATAATAAAAAACAATAGAGGAGCTTCTATGACCAGGCAGCAGGTAAGTGGTTTTGAATTGTTTTTGTTCTGATTTTTGTTGTTGTTGTTGTTGTTGTTGTTGTTTGAGGTTCCAGGGCCAGGAATTGAATCCCGGACCTCATATGTGGGAAACTGGCACTCAACCACTGAGCCATATCGGCATCCCTGAGTTGGTTTTTTCATTTCTTTGCTTCTTTGTTTCTTTTTTTATTGTAACATTTTCATTATTTCAATAATAATAATAATAACAAAAATAAACAGAGAAATAATAAAACAAGAAAACTCTTCACCTCTCAAACTCTCTATGCCTCCCTTACTGTACCTAGCTGCTATTTTTGCCTATTATTTCACATTTATAATTTTTAAATATTTTTTTAATTTTTAAAAGATACTTAGATTACATAAATGTTACACAAAAATTATAGGGATTCCCTTATGCCCCACCTCCCACACCTCCCACAACCTCCCACATAAACATCCTTCATTAGTGTGGCACATCACCTGCAATGGATATACCCTTCCTGGGGCTTTGCCATTAAGCATGGGGGTGTAAGGGATGGGGGATGCATGGGAGGAAGTTCACCTGAACATACATAAAAGGTATATAAAATTGTTCAAATGCTCATGGGGCATGGTCACAGTGGGTGGAGAATCAATAAATGAGAGAATACTGATTTCCCATCCTGGAGAGCTCTGCCACATTCTCCAAGGGAGCAGCAACAGTCTGCCAAGTACAGGGGCAGTGTCTGGCAAAGGAGAATGATCCACTGATAGACTCTTTTTATTGATGACTAGCCTTATGAGTCTCCTCTTGAAATTGAAACTTAGCCTACTGTTATGGGCTGCCTAAAGGTTGCCTCCTGAGAGCCTCCTTGTTGCTCAAATGTGGCCTCTCTCTCAGCCAAACTCAGCATATGAATACAATACCTTCCTCCCAGTGTGGGACATGATTCACGGGGATTAGCTTCTCTGGCAACAAGAAATTACTACCAAGTGCCAACTGTCAATATGACCAGAAAAAAGACCTCAAATAAAAGGGGTAAAAGGTAAAGACAAATGATTTTATATGGCTGAGACTTCAAAGTTAGTCAGGATGTCATCCAGGTGTAACGCTTTTGCATAACTCAGTAGGACCTCATAGGCTTCCAAAGTGGATATCACCCCAAATAGAGGGGATCCTGAGGGCTCTGGAGACACCCAGGTCCTATATCAGGGTGGATAGCTCCAGAGTTTGGTGCCTTATCAGTGGGCTCTACTTTGGAATCTGTGCTCCTGAGAGTGACAGAGTTGGACTCAAATATGTCCTCCCTGCACACAGTCCATCTGTCCCTTCTATTCAAACCTATATGTGATGCTGTAGTTTGTAGGTGTACTTCCAGAGACTGCAGTCTTTGGGCTATCCATGTGCCAGCTGGTCCCAGAATCTCAGTGGAGGTGCAACTCCTACTTTACAGCTCAATGGACTCACCCAGGACACTTGGTGGGGTGATGAAGATGGACAATGGCATCTCAGGGAATGGAGAGAGTCTGCAGCTGCAGACAGGGTAATCCCATCCATCTTATCTATGGGATATAAGCCCCTTCTCACTTGGAGGTGGAGTACATATCACCATCCCAGATTCCTCAGGATTGGGGAAAGTGCTATGGACTAGATTGGACTTACGGTATTCTGTTATAGACATATTGTGATTGAAGCAATGGAAGAAATTAGAACATTAATGTGGAGCCAGTGGCCACTGGACACTTTGGGGGCAGGGAGAGGAAAAGGGAGTTGTAATACAGGGTCTTTTTTGGGACTTGGGTATTATCCTGAGTGGCATTGCAATGACAGATATAAGCCATTTTTTATTATATAACATGCAGAACTGTGTGGGAAAGTGTGGTCTACAATGTGATCTATGCTCCATGCTTTTTTGTTTTTTTGTGGTTTTTTTTTAGAAGGCACCAGGAACCAAACCCAGGACCTTCCATTTGGGAAGTTAGCAATCAACTGCTTGAGTCACAGCCCCTCCCCTGAATTGCTTTTACTCAACAATAAATCCCTAGTTATTTAAATTGTTCATAGTAATAACATGGATAATAAAAGAATAATGAAACTTATTACTCTGTTAATATCTTATTTTTACCTAGCCATTTTAGGATTTCAGTTAGGGGTCCAGAGCCAAAACTGTTTTGAAATAATTTTTAAACAAATCCCTGTGATTAAAATATTATTTTTCTTTTCATAATAATCATTCCCCAAAATGATCATGAATTCAATTCTAGGCATGGTTTGCATGTCTTGATTCATTGAAGGATCTATTAAGTCAGAGATAGTGAATCAACCAATGCCCCCTTCAGGTTCTATTTCCTTTTTACAAATGTCTGACATGGGGGAATCCTTGACCCTCATTTTGAGATGAGGACATTGAGGTCCTGAGAGGGTCAGGCTGAGGCTCACAAAATTTGAGTGGCAAGGAAGGACAAAGGTCAGCTCTCTGCTCTCTCTTGCCCTCAGGACCCCTAGTCAGGCTGACCTTATATGCCTTGCCTGGGGGGAATGGTGCATTCCTTCTCCCTGCAGCTCTGTGTGGTGGTCTGGAGATGTAACCTGCAGAGCAGGGTGGGTTGCAGTGCAGAATGGAGTGACCCTGAATCTCTGCGTTCCAAGCCTGGGTCAGTGTCCTTTACCTTTGAACATGGCTAATGCTGACTGTGGTCTCATTAGCCCTGGCCTCCCTGCTCAAAGCCTGGTGGCCTTGATCAGCCCCAAGGGAGGAGCAGCAGACTTACTGCTTTCTGTGCATCCAGAAAGTGACTCCAAGTCAGAGGGCAAGGAGTGGGGATGATGAATGAGAACAGCCCCCTCTGACCCAGCCTGAGGGTCCTGGCTCCAGGACCAAGTGAGGGAGTCCCATTGGGAAGGTGTGTCCTGAAGAGTTAGATAGTATGTTAGGGAAAAGTGCATGCACACCCTTCCCTGGTTTTAGGTTTTAAAATATTTGAATAAAATGAGAAAATTAATTCACTTGTGACAAGTACTTGAAATCATGTAAATTGTAAGATATGTTAAAATTATGTAATTGCCATTCATTTATCAATAAGGTGACAAATCCTATCAACTAACAGTGAAATGTTCTTCATTCTGTCCACCTGCTGGGTCTCAACATCCCTGCACAAAGGTCCTTTGTCACAGACCCATCACTCCATTTGGTAATCCTCTTCCCACCTTGTCTTCCTTCCTATATTAATCTATTTTTTTTTCTGAAATTGACTGAGGCTTATAAAAAATTCAGTCAAGAAAACATAAAAAAAAAACCATCCAACTTTCCACAAAATCATCCATCATCAGCATCAGTCAGAAGAACCTCTTATCATCTGTCTTCCTTCTCTCATATGGAGATGGAAGAATAGAAAGCTGACAGATAGAACGATATTTTTTGGGAAGTTGAAGATAGACAGATTTAGCAATACCTAGCTGCTGAGTTTGACAAGAATATTTGTATAAGAATACGGTAGTGAGATATATTCTACTTTTCAGTTAAACATAGATTTTATGTCTCCTGGACCTTACAGGAGATAAAGAGAAGATGTTGTTTTCTATCCTGGCATTGCTGTGCAGGACTGAAGGCCAGCCTAACGTTCCACCAAATCCTGTGTGATTTGTTTCTGTCATGAGAGTTTGAACAAGTACTCTTTGTGAAGCTGAGACACTTGACTGAGGCAACCTGGGCCATCAAGCCACCCTCCCCCTTGGCTTAAGTTTACAAGGAATACCACAGTTCCTGTGAAGACATGGCTCTTTCCTTTCAAGGAAAATTTCAGTGCTTCATCTGGGAATCAAGTGCTCCATTTCATTTATAAGTTCTCTACTTCAGTGATACTCAACTGTCCTTATGTCAGTTGGCTTTGTCCTGTTGCCAAATGTCTTTTCTATAATTGACCTAATTTGTTTGGCTTTGTCTTTTATCTGCAGTACTGTGATTTTCCCACAAATTTCCTCCACACTGCTAATTTGACTTCCAGCTATGTCTGTTATGTTATACATTTATGTATTAGTTTTATAGTAGTCATGTGTAAGTCCTCATAATCACCATTTCTATGTCATTTTGTTGTTCTATATTTGGGTCCTGAAATCCTTCACACAGAATTATCATTAAAGGATGAATCCTTTCTTCTTGCCCTTCCCTGACACTAAGATCTTTGGAGGTGGGAGACATTTGGGGAGGTGCCTTGCTTCCCTGTGAGCAACTTTCATTGGTGGTCTCAGGCTTTTCTCACTCTCTCAGAGAACATGCATGCAGTTTCACATGATTCTTCCTCATAAGGGTGCATTTTTATTTGACATTCTAGGCCCTCTATGGACCCTCAGTCTTTCTTCATCCTGTGAAATCTTTGATATTGAGCTTTTAATTCTGCATCATCACCTTTCCTTCTTTCCTCCAAAAACTCCAATCACACTTACTGTGGATTAATGTCATGTTTTTTATATGATTCAAGACACTGAAAATTGTAGAGAATAATAAAAGAAACACATTATGATTCTGTGGTGCTTTGAAGTTGTATGTGCACCAGAGTTCTGAAAGCTACAAGATTTTAAAGTTCATCCATCCCTGTTGGTGTGAACCCATTTAAGCAGATAAGACCTTTTGATGAGGCTTCTTTAGTTAAGGTGTGACTGTCCACAATCAGGATGGGTCTTAATCCTATTACAGGAATACCTTATAAAGGAATGAAGAGAGGGAGAGGGAGAGAGAGATAGATAGAGAGAGAGCACCATGGAAGTAAGAAGTTAAAAGTAATGAAACCCAGAAGAGAAGGGAGAGATCAGCAGATGCCACCATTTCTCTTACCATGTGGCAGAAGAGCCAAGGTTTGCCAGCAGCTAGTCTTTGGAAGAAAGCATCACCTTGATGATATCTTTATTTGGACACTTTCCTGGCCTCAGACTCTAAGCTAATAAATTCCCATTTTTTACATCAACCCATTTAATGGTATCTGCTTTGAGCAGCCTAGGAAACTAAAGCAGATAATATCCTCCATATAAAAATATCACATTATAAAAATTTGGTTCAACTAGTCATAGAAAAATAAATTTCTATGGAAAGAGTGGGAGACCTAATTCCCTTCCATTAAACACGTGATTTAGATACCTTTGGGTGATCACTAACTGCACTGTAGGAGCAGCTGACTCTAGGAGCTCCTTTCTCTGCCACCATTTTGCCCCTCCTCTCAATATCTTTTAATTTTTAATAACCTATTTGTTGTGAAACAGCCTTGAATTTATTTTAATTTTCCTTTTTAGCCATGAGACTTGGAGTCTTCTCTGGCTTTTTGGCCATTCCATTTCCTTCCTGTGTGCTGCCCATGCACATCCATCATCCATATTCATCTGTTGCCCTTGATGCCTATTCTGGCCATCTGTCCCAAGCTGTGCTGATAAGAGTTAGCAAGTGACTTACAAAAGTTTTAGTATATTCTGGACACAAATTCTAGAATCAGCATGATCATTGCAAATATTTTTTCCCCTCTGTGACTTGTCTTTACATTTTGTTTGTGGCTTTGTTTGTTTTGTTTTGCAGATACTTTTTCAGGAAGAACAAGGGATTGAACCTTGATCCTCATACATGTGAAGCAGGTGCTCAACCTGTGAGCTACAGCCACTCCTAATAATGCATTTACATTTATCAATCTTTGCCTGTGTGGTTTGGTTCTGGGTGCCATATTCAATAAATCTTCCTCTTATCAGATTTCTCAGAAGCTTCCCATATATTCTATTCTAAGTGGCTTATAGTTTGGCTTCTCAATCCTGAGTCCTTGCTGGTGCCTAAGCTGATATCAGGTGTGGCAGGTGATGCAGAAATGTTCCATGCTTATGTCCAAGTTGGTGACTCTGGGACCTGTACTGTGCACACCTGTTGGGAAGTTGGCAAGTGGTGGCCTAGGATTGAGCTTGCAGGATGAGTCCCATCCAGGCTCTCCCTGATTCTGCAGGCCCAGGTACCATTCATCTACCATTTGGACCCTGATTGAAGGCCCTTGAACAGCATGGTAGGAGGAGATGCCCACCCATCCACAATTTACCCTCCAAACTCCCCCAACCCTCACCCACACCCCTTTACCATGCAGCCTAGTGACAGATGCTTTGAAGACATGCAGGAGCATCCTTCCTGGTGCTGAGTTGTTGTAACTCATTTAACTCTCAGGAAAATTCTCTGAGGTCTATGGCATTTGAAGATGAGGAAACTGAGGCACATAGAGGGAAAGTAATTTGCAAAGGGACATGCAGTCAGGAGATGGCAGGTTTAGGACTGGGATCCTGAAATCTTGCTTCTGAGCCTGTCCTCTAACCAGGACTCCTGCCACCCCTTAGATGAGCTCCCCAGGGTATGCCATCTATTTTTTTGGGATCCTGCCATTGTGCTTCCTAAGCCCTCCCTTCACGGGCTCAGAGGGTCTCTCCTTCCCTTTCATCATGTTCTCAGACATACTTTGTGTATTTGTCATGCTCCATCTCTTGCCTCATTATTGCATCCACTGGATCACTGGCTAATCTCAAGGAGAATTCTAGAATGTCTAGCACATGGTAAGGCTTAGTCCATATTGGTGGGTGAGTGTTGGGTAATGGATTTGAGCTTCTTCATGATGAATGTACCCACAGACCAGAGATTGAGGGCAACTCTCAACCTTGCTTTTCCCAGAAATGATTTAGAATATGATTCTCTGTGCAGTTTTCTCTATTACCCACCCTGCATTCACAGTCCCAAGGCCCTGCAACCTCCCTTCCCCAGGTGGCCACCTCACCCAGCCTGCTGACCATCCCTCTATCAAAACTGAGTCTGGGGCCCAGTTTATCCTCAATTCTGTCCATAGGACTTCTGTAGCTCACAGGGAGCACAGGGCTGGGTCACTTGTCATTCAACCTTTCCAAATGAGGGTTTCTCTCTCTTTGAAAGGCTCTGGTGACAATCTCGTGTCTTTTCCCCTCCTTGGCCTTTCCCATGGCTGGAAAACCCTGCTGTCAAGGATGCAGCTAGAAGTGGTCTGTGAAGGGCCTTGCTGCTCAAGGACTGCATAAACACACCACTGTGCCATCCATTAGGCTTTTTGAGTTGGGCCAAAGGTGGCTTGTCCTACCTGG
>JAQZBX010069451.1:0-15579 GCA_029593785.1 Cabassous unicinctus | reverse complement strand
GATTCTATGTACTTCAGTGAATTATTTCTTTAGTTAAATAGACATTTTGCGGATTGATTCACTTATTTTCATCAAATCATCCTGGAGTGTTCAGGTTTATGCAGGGAAGAAAAAAGTGACTTTGTAGGTGAACAAATTATCTTGACAATATTGGAATTATTCATGTTCTTTCAATGCTTTAAAAATTAGCATTGCAAATTGGCACATTGTCAACATGACATGACGTTTGTTTATCCCTTGCGTATTCTGAAGATATTCTTCAATACCTGAGATGGTAAAGTTTGTAAAGGACAAAGAGAGTACTGCCCTCTAGTTTAGCCTACTCTTAGCAGATGTTTGCAGTTTTGCCTGCTGAATGCCTGTTCCCCATCCTGTGAGAGCATCCCAGTTTTCCTTTATAGAAGCACCTTCTTTAGGGCTTCCTAATTAAATTTGAATTTCAGAGAAATAATGAACAATGTGTTAATGTATGTCTCAAATATTGCATGCCAATACGTTGTTGTTTTTCTGAAAATTAAATATGACTGGGGGTCCTGTGTTTTCATTTTCTAAATCTGGAAATTTTACCTTCATCCACTCTCCGTGCATTTGGTTCAGGTGGTGTTGACCCCACCACTCAGCTTCATGGGCAGGCATGTGACCCAGACCTGGCCAGTTAGAGCATGGCCACAGTGATCGATTCAGGGATTGACCTATGACCATCCCATGCCAGTAGGAGCACCTCTTGGACCTTTGGCTGGAACCAGTGGGAGAGAGAAGTTTTTTTTTTTTTTTTCCCTATCAGGGTTATTCAGGGAGTAAACCTAAAAGTGCTGGAGAATAATAGGTACAAAGAGCCTGCCTAAGGATGAAGCCAACATAGAGGAAAGCAGCATCAAATGCTATAGAAATAGACTGCATCCTGCTATCATTTGAGCCCCTTGATCTGGCTTTGCCTGAAGCCTCAAACCTTCTTTCTTGAACCAATAACAATAATTTCCTTTTCTTTCTTTCTTTTCTTTTCTTTTTTTAAGCCTACTTGAATTTAGTAGGCATTTTGAAGTCTTCATTCTTAACCCTCTGAATTTCCTTTGTACATACTTACTTTTACCACAGAAAATCTGTAAAAAGGATGGTACATTTATTTGTAGAATTAAATCAGTTATGGCTCAAGACCCCTATTACCAAACTGTTGGGAAATATCCCACCTTTCATAATCATTTTATCCTTTCCTGGACAATAAAAGAACTAGAGTAGGTTATGAAGTAAAAAAAGCGTCTGTCAGATATTCGGAGTGTGGGTATTGTGGAGTCCACAAACAACACTGGTGGTGGCTCCCCTCCTTCTCCTTCCCCCCTCTCCTTCTTCCCCTCCTCCTCTTCCTCCTTCCCCTCCTCCTCCTTCTTCTTCTTGTTCTTATTCCTCTTGTAAGTGTACAACTCAATGGTTTTTAGTATATTCAGAGTTGTACATCCATCACTGCAATCAGTTTTAGAGCATTTTCATCACCCCATCACCAAAGGGGCCTCTGGGGCACTGTAATGTTTTTTGTCTTGACTTGTCTGATTGTTCTAACCATGCGCTCGTTTTAATTTACCTCATAGTTATTGAAAAAGGAGGAGGCAGGGGAGAAGGAGAAGAAGGAGAAAATGTAAGGAGCAGATGTTGAAGTCTGACTGCTACTCACTCTTGGTGGACTTCGGCAAATTGTATTTATCCCTTTGAACCTTATTTTGCTTATCTGTAAAATGGGAACAATATCACCTCCCTCACAGAAATTTCATGAGGATTATGAGATCCTGCATGGGAAAGCACTTTGTGAAAATAGAAAACATCTTGTAAATTTGAGGGAAAAATAGTATTACATTAACATCTAATGCAATTTCAGTGTCATAATAGTCATAGAAATCTCAGGTTTGAATGAGTCTTCAAGATTATTCAGTACATTCACCAGAAAATTTTAAGAGTTAAATCAAGAGGAAAAAGTAAAACAAAATTATTTGTTATAAAGTAGATTTCTTCCAATATTTGATAAAATTTTTTTATTCTATACAGATAAACGCCCATACCTTGCCATTTCTTTTTTTTATTCTATATTCCATTATGACAGTTCTATAGACTCTTGTGCTCTCTTGAGTTCTGTTATCTGAACCTAAGTAAAACCTCCTGGAGGGGCTGGCTGGAGTGTCAGGGGATTTTGTTTTTAACCAAACACCCAGCATAGACTCTAGTAATAGTATCACCTCCCTCACAGAATTTTCATGGGGATTTTAAGACCCTGTAGAGCCTCAAAGTAACAGAATACCCTGAATATTGGTAAGTAAGAGAGAAACTTGGAGAATTGCTCAGTGGACTCTACCTCCCACCCCAGATCATTGAATAAATGCTCCTTGGATTGTTGTAAGCCTTTGATTTATTCTCCAGTTCTGAAAAAAATTGAATTTGACAATTTTTGTCAGCTTTATTATTGCTTTTATGGAGAAGTGGACTTTTGGAGGTCCTTAGTCCAGATTCCAGCAGACATCTCTCTAATGCCCCCAGATCCTGACATGGCCTTCCTCTCCCCATCCCCACCCCAACAACTTGCCACTTAGAGATCTTCCACACAAGTCATGCCAGGGTTGCCCCACAGAATAAATAGCTGGTAGCCACTCCCTGTTGGCATCACTCACTTTTTTGGAGACTGTCATAGCTCTTGCCCACAGTTTTCTTTTGGTCCCTTGCTCACATTTGCTTTTTCTTTGAAATCAAATTCCAAATGTTCAGCCTACTCTGGTAAGAATGTAATTCTCAGCCACTCTTACTACGCCCATTTTATTTACCCAACACCAGTTCTTTTTACTCTTTCATTCCTGAATATCTAATGACAATATCTGTATGCCCCTAAGTCTTGACTTAGATAACTGTGTTTTTTGAGGCTCTGGTCCCTGTGCTTCTCGATCCTCACATCACCTCCGTCAAAGAGCTCTTCCTTTCCCCTGGTGTCAGCTGCCACAGTCATGTGAAGGCTTTATAAATCTCTGCCAAGATTTTTCTTATCTAAACTAAAGTCATATATCTCTAAATGCCCATTAGAGAATCTCCATTAACTCAAGCACAACACCCTAAACGGAACTCTTATGAAACTGGCATATCTAGTGTAACACTGAGGAAAGAAAAAACAGTTTGAACATCCAAAATTATTTGAAAAGTAATTCAAATAGTATAGTCAGCTTAGAAGGGACAAAGGAGGGTTTTTAAAAAATAACATTCAGCAGAAATTATTTTAAAAATCTCTTCATCAATGTATCTTCTGGATCTTTTGAAATCATATCATGGCTGCTAATCAAATCTCTCTCTCAAACCTCCCCCAACCTTTCCCCTCAAATACAGCATATACTATATATTGCTTGCCTTATTCCTACCCCTCCCCACCATCCCTCCACCTTTGGTCTTACCTATAAATAACTCCTGTCCTTTCTAGTGTGAATAAATTGGTTCTCTGGATTCTCCCTCTCTTGCATGCTCCCAGTTCTACACAATGAAGCCTTAGAAATTAAGCTAAGATGACGTTCTTCCAAGGCCTTAAGAGAGAAGAAAGATAATATGAAGTCACACATTAATATTTTTTTTTTCTATAATGTAAAGATATTCCAAATAAAATAAGCCTTCTTCCTTACTGCCTTCTTCAAATGACACTCAGACCCTGGTGTCCTGGTGATTATGGTAACATCACCTTCGGGTTATAAGTGGCTCCCCAAGACTTCACGCATGAACTTAGAAGCAATTCTGAAGAAAAAGTGCCACTATGAGTTATACTGATGCTGGGATTTAAAATAAGAAGAATATTATTATAATAAGAGAGTATGTCTTAAATAACCAGCCTTAGAGAAAAATGCTTTCATCACTATTAGCAGGCCAGGGCAATTACCTCATATGGACAAGCCCAGCATCTGAAAGGAGAAGCTCACTTGTTTTCAGATCATTCAATAAGTTACAGAAATATGTACTATGCATATAACGTTTGCAAAGATGATCCATTTGAACTGGCAGCAAAGGAGGACTCAGCAAAAACTTCTGAAGGAAGCAGGCTTTGAAATGGTCCTTGAGAGAGTGGCATTGATAAGCAGAGCAGCGTACACTGGGAGGTAACAAAGCTACAAGACCAGCACTGGCAAGTACCCAAGAGTGACACACACAGAGTGAGTATAGTGAGGACTCAGTCTGGCTCCAGACTTGGGCACATGACTGGGAGAACAGCATTCTGAAAACATTTAATTATCAGGAAGAATTTCTTAAATTTAATTTTTAAATTAGAGAAGTTGCAGGTTTACAGAAAAATCATGTAAAAAAAAAATACAGCATCCCCATGTGTTTTTGACACTTTATATTAGTGTGGCACTTTTGTTACAGTGATGAAGAATATTATAATTGTACTAACTTTAGTCCATAGTTTACATTAGGGTATATATATTTTTTCAAATATACCACCCTATTATTAACACCTTGCATCAGTGTAGAATATTTATTATAATTCATGAGAGAATATTTTTATAATTATACTATTAAATTATAATTAAAATCCACTGTGTTGTCCCATCCTATGTTTTATCTTTTAATTTTTATTCTAGTAGTGTATACAACCTAAAATTTCCCCTTATAAACCACATTCATATATATAATTCAGTGCTGTTAATTACACTCACAATATTGTGCTACCATCACCACCATCCATTTCCAAAACATTGTAATCAACCCAAATAGAAATTCTGTACAAATTAGGCATTAACTCCCCATTTCCTACCCCCAAACCAGCCCATAGTAACTTATATTCTAGATTCTAACTCTATGAGTTTGCTTATTCTAATTATTTCATATCAGTGAGATCATAGAATATTTGTACTTTTGTATCTGGTTTATTTTACTCAACATAACGTCTTCAGGGTTGATCCATGTAGTTATATGAACCAGAACTTCATTCCTTTTTATGGCTGAATAATATTCCATTGTATGTATATGCCACATTTTGTTTATCTATTCATTGGTTGATGGACACTTGAGTTGCTTCATCTTTTGGCAATGGTGAGTAATGCCACTATGAACATTGGTGTGCAAATATCTGTTCTAGTCCCTGCTTTCAATTCTTTTGGTTATATAACTACTAGAGAGATTGATGGGTCATGTAGTAATTCTATACTTAGCTTTTGGAGGAAATGCCAAACTGTCTTCCACAGCAGCTGCACCATAACACATTCCTACCAGCAATGAAGAGTGTTCCTATTTCTCCATATCCTCTCCAACAATTGTAATTTTCTGTTTTTTGTTTTTTTTTTAATAGCAGCCATTCTAATGGGTGTGAAATGGCATCTCATTGTGATTTGGATTTGCATTTCCTTTATATTTAATGAGGTTGAGCATCTTTTCGCATGCTTTTTAGCCATTTGTATATCCTATTTGGAGAAATGTCTATTCAAGTCTTTTGCCTATTTTAAAATTGGGTTTGTTTGTCTTTTTATTGTTGAGTTGTGGGATTTCTTTATATATTCTGGATATTAAACCCTTATTGGATATGTGGCTTCCAAATATTTTCTCCTATGGATAGGTTGTCTTTTCAGTTTTGTGATAAAGTCTTTTGATACACGAAAGTGTTTAGTTTGGATGAGATCCCATTTATCTATTTTTTTCTTTCCTTACTTATGCTTTGGGTGCAAAGTCTAAGAAACCATTGCCTAACACAAGATACTGAAGAAGCTTCCCTACATTTTCTTCTAGGAGTTTTATAATCCTGGTCCTTATATGTAGGTCTTAGATCCATTTTGAGTTATTGTTTGTATATGGTATGAGAGAGGGGTCCACCTTCATTTTTTTGCATAGGGGTATCCATTTCTCCCAGCATCATTTGCTGAGGAGATCTTTCTTTCTCAATTGAGTAGACTCGACAGGCTAGTCAAAAATCAGTTGGCCATAGGGGAGCAGGTGTAGCTCAGTGGTTGAGTGCCTGCTTCCCATGTGTGAGGTTCTGGGTTCAATCCCCAGTACCTCCTCTAATACATAATTTTAAAAAATCTATTCCATTCCATTGGTCCATATGTCTATCCTTATGTCAGTACCATGCTGTTTTGATTTCACTTATTTGCATCTTCTCTTTTTTTTTCTTTGTCAAATCTAGTTAAGGGTTTGCCAACTTTATTCTTTTCAAAGAACCAACTTTTGGTTTTGTTAATGCTCTATTTTTTAAGTTTTCTATTTCATTTATTTCAGTTCTAACCTTTATTATTTTGTTCCTTCTGTTTGCTTTGGGTTTAGTTTTCTGTTCTTTTACTAGTTTAACCAGGTGTGCAATTAAGTCTTTTATTTTAGCTATTTGTTCTTTTTTAATGTAAGCATTTATTGACTATAAATTTCCCTCTCAGCGCTGCTTTCACTGCATCCTATAACTTTTCTTCCTTCCTTTCCTTCCCTTCCCTTCCCTTCCCTTTCCATCACATGTTGTGTTCTTGTTTTCAATTGTCTCAGGATATTTACTGATTTACCTTGTAATTTTTTCTTTGACCCATTGATTGTTTAAGAATGTGTTATTAACTTCCATATATATGTAGATTTTCCAATCTCTGCCTGTTATTGATTTCCAGCTTCATTCCATTATGCTCAGAGAAGATAGTTTGCATAATTTCAATCTTTTAAAATTTATTGATACTTGTTTTGTGACCCAATATGTGGTATATCCTAGAGAAGGATCCATGTGCACTTGAGAAGAATGTATATCCTTTGGGGCACAATGTTCTGTACATCTGATAGATCTAGTTCATTTATCCTATTATTCAAGTTCTTTATTTCTTTATTGATCTACTGTCTAGATGTTCTATTTATTGATGAGAGTGGTGTATTGAAATCTTCAACTCTTATTGTAAAGGTGTCTTTTTCTTCCTTCAGTTTTGCCAGTGTATGACTTAGGTATTTTGGAGCACCATGTTTAGGTGCATAAATATTTGTGATTGTTATTTCTTCTTTGTGGATTTACCCTTTAGTTAATATATAATGCTCTTCTTTGTCTCTTGTAACAGCATTTAACTTAAAGTCTATTCCATCTGATATTCTTTTATATACTCAAGCTCTTTTTTGGTTACTATTTGAATGGAAAATCTTTTTCTGTGCTTTCACTTTCAAACTATTTGTGTCTTTGGGTCTGAGGTGAGTCGCTTGTAAACAACATAGAGTTGGATAGTACTTTTTTTATCCATTCTGCCAATCTTTGTCCTTTGATTGGGGAGTTTAATCTATTAACATTCAATATTATTACAGTAAAGGCAGTACTTACTGCAGTCATTTTGTCCTTTGATTTTTATATGCCTGTGATGGTTAGGCTAATGTGTCAACTCAGCCAGGTAATGGTGCCTAGTTGTTTGGTCAAGCAAGCACTGGGCTAATTGTAATACATGGGCATTTCATGGACTTTAATCATGAATGAGTTGATGGAATAGATGGCTGGTTACATCTACAATCATCTGTGGATATTGCCATCAACAATGAGGGATGTCTCCTCCTATCAGTTGGAGGCCTTAAAAAGGGAAGTTATTTCAGTATTCAGAGAATTTCCATCTCTACTTCAGATAACCAGTGTCTCCTGAGGAACTCAACGAGGCCCTTCATTGGAGTCCCTGGCTTGCAGCCTGCCCTATGGAGTTTGGACTTGTGCTTCCCCATGGTTGCGTGAAACAATTTCGTAAAATCTCATGCTATTTACAGATATCTCCCATCAGTTCTGTTTCCCTATAGAATCCTGACTTATACATTGCCATATCTTTTTTTGTCTCTCTTTTCTTTTATTACAGGGTCCTTTTCTGTATAGCTGATCTTTTGTGATGTATCTGACTGGTCCTTTTCTCATTTCTGTTTCTGTAAGATTGTTTTTAAGTTCTTTCTTTGTAGTTACCCTGGGGTTTGTCTTAGAATACCAACATTATAACCTACTAATTTGAAAAGATACCAACTCAGCTTCATTAGCATACCTGTTCTCTGCTCCCATATCCCTCCATTTCCCCTCTTTAGGTTGTTTTTGTCCCACATTAGCTCTTTAATTTTATATTTCCATTACCAGGAAATATGACTTTTTCTTGTTCAATTGTATTTTGATTTTTATAGGAATAAAAGAGTAGGGTTATATATTGAGGATACAGTACTTTTGGGTTTTGCATTTAACCATTTAGTTACCTTTACTGAAGGTCTTCACTTCTTCACACTGCTCCGAGCCACTTTCTCCTGTCTTTTCCTTGCAACCTGAAGAACTTCCTTGAGCAATGATGTAGTGCAGGTCTTTTGTCAACGAACTCTATCAGTTTCTGTTTATCTGGGAATGTTTTAAACTCTCCCTCATTTCTGAAGGGCAGTTTTGCTAGAAAAAGGATTTTGGGCTGGCAGTTTTTCTCTTTCAGGACCTTAAATATGTATCATACCATTGCCATATCACCTACATGGTTTCTGATGAGAAATTGGCATTTAGTGTTATTGAGGGCCCCTTGAATGTGATGAATCACTTTTTTCTTGCTGTTTCCAAATTTTCTATCTTTGGCATTTGACATTCTTATTAGTATGTGCCTCAGAGTAGATCTATTAGGGTTTATTCTGTTTGGGATATGTTGTACTTCTTGGACATGTATATTTATGTCTTTCATAATAATTGGGAAATTTTTGGCTTCCACATCAGGAGGGACCCAGACTATGCTGCCTCTGTGTGACTCCCAAGCTGTGTGGGGACCGAGTGAGAGAGAAGGTTCCAGACTGGCAAGTCTGTGTGGCTAATATCCTACCTGATCTTGGAGATTATTTTTCTTTTTCTTCGATTCAGCATTTGTGGAATCCCTCTCTGGTCTCTATCATCCTCCAGAGTTCCATGCAAGACAGATTTGTACTTTTATTTGTTGATTTTTAGGGGAGACTTTTCCAGCAAATGTTTTACATTGCCATATTGATAATTTTACTGGCATAGTGTGAATTACAGATGGACAAGTATATTAAGGCCATCCAGGTTACCATTCTAGGAAGCATGAATAGTTTTGTTTTCCATTTTATATTATATTACTATTTTCATCAACAAAAGAATGAGAAGTGTATTAGGATATAGTGAGGACAGAAGCTCTTTTCTGTCTATAGCTTTATAATTACTGATGACTTCAGCTTCTTTTTAAGTAAGATATTAATCACATTAAAACAGATTTCACAAACAAAAGAATAAGGGGGAGATGCCTACTTATCATTTCAATGCAAATTATAAATGAATTAATAAAATATGGAGGAAATAATTAATGCTCTTAGTTAACACTAATTCAATATGGCTCCTTTCCTTGCTCACTTTTATGTTCCTTTCTTCCTATTCATTCACAAGTCCTAAACATTTTCCTTTTGAAATATAGTTTGTGGCTTTCTATTATGTATGTAGGTGTAAAATTCAGGATCTTCTCTCTTAATCTCCTAGAAATCATACAATAACTGGAATGCAAAACAAACAAACAAACAAAAAACAAAGAAACACATTTCAATGAACCTAGAAGCAGATCTACTGGAAAGACACCAATATGCAAATAAGGACTCCCAAAGGAAGCTAAGATGGAGGAAAACTCTTGTGGGCAGCAGTGAAGAAAGAAGCATTGATTGTGGAGATCTCTGAATGTATCTTCATACTTTTACTTTCTGAGGTTGAGCTCCACCCCCCTCCGCTCCAATATCTCAAAATGAAAAACTATGTTCTTTATATGATGAATGAATACAGACATAGGGAGAGCAAGCTTCCGTTTTTAACTATGAAGGTTTTATTTCTAGCTCTTTCCTGAAGTTCTAACTACTTTCTATCTTTTTGTCTATCTGAATTTTATCTATCCTTCCAAGCTTTACATTTATCCTATCTCCTCCAGGAAGCCTTTCCTGAATTCTTTACTCAAATTTGTTCTCCCTACCAAATAACACACTATTTCATCATTTATTTTGTTGCATGTGTGTAAATATTATCTATCCAAAAATGTAAATTTCTGGAGAAAAAGTATATCCCTTCTTTTCTTTGTTGCCTGTGTTCTTTGTTCAAATATTGAACATATACATGGTGGGAGATCAACAAATACCTGATAGATTGACTTTAAAATGTATCTAATAATTCCTGCATCAAACTAAGCCATATATCTTCTTAATTGACACTTCTTGAGGTCAATTTTGAGGTGTTATCTATCTTTGGACTAATGACTGTCAAGTATTACTCCAAAAATTGTTGTCTATCAAATTACCAAGTACCACCTCACTCTACAAGAGAAGCAATATACCTCTCCATTATAATTGTTGGCTATGAGTGCTTATTAGAAGAAATATATTTCAAGTATCTGAACAGATTGGTGTTCATGTTTCTGATTTCTGCCACTGTTGCAGGTAGGAATCCCTGGGGAGCAGCCTCTGAGATGCAGTCTATGGTACAGGAAGTTTGTTAGAGATTAACACCTATGGGAAGTAAGAGGAAGAAGCAGGATTAGCAGAGAAGTTGGGTTGCCATGGAGAATCCGGAGAGCTCTGATGCTGGGGTGGCCCTTCAGACAAGTCCCAGGTTGGCGATAGTGGCCACACTTGATACCCCTACATAAATCCATCAGTCATTGGAGGCAGGCTAACTCCAGAAGCAGGCATGCCACTGGGAGTGCAGAGGAAGCACTCCCAGGAACTGGGAGTAAGTCCTACTTTTTGAAGGGGGATCTGGGTGGCCCATCTCACCATCCACTACCTTTACCATTTATGTTGCTGTTGGTATTTCTTGTTACCTACTGATTCATGAGGATATTTTTTTTTCGGTCTCTCCAGTTAGATTACTTTGTGGCTTCAGATCATACTTTATGTATCTCTGTCCTCCTAGGTACCAGCACAATGCTTTATTCATCATGGGTATATTGATATACTTTGGCTCCTAGATGTAGATAGGATGTGGCTTAAATTCTTCTCTTATTCATTTAAAAACACCTTATTTGAACTTGAAGTTAATACAGATTTTGAATAAACTGCTTGACAGGATTTCATTCAGACAAGTGTTTGGGTCAGAGTTAAACAGAAAGCGAAAGGGCAGCGTGGGTGTGGAGTGTGCGCTCTCAGGACTAGCCACATTGCCTAATTGTGGGAAATGATGGCAGCTGTCAGGTTTCAAAGCCGCTAGAACTGCAGAAGCATTCCAAAGAGGAGTTGTTCTGTGGGTGGCCCTCTCAGATTCAGTAACTTCCAAACCAAGTGCTTCCAGTAAGCCCAAGAAAGGTCATAACTGCAAACCACTCAGCTTATTACTTTAACTGAAGCATTCTCATTTACTTGGACCCACAATTTATTCACCCAATATAAATATACAGTATTAACAATTGCTTTTTTTTTTTTGTGAACATGACACCCAGCAAAATTAGCAGAAGGAAAAAGATCTGAACTTAATCCCTTTGAGGTATTTAATGATAAATTATCATAAAAAAAGAAACTGGAGAGATGGGGCTGGTTATAGAGAGAGGAGACAGAATGTGGTCTCCTTAGGAAGCTTAGAAAACAGGATGGAATTTATAAGAAAGGGCTTCTTGCTTGACTAGATGCACAGAATGTAATTAGGTGACATTCATGGGCAAGGCAGTTAAGGAGATGGCATGGGGCAGTTTATAAGTGACTTTGAGTTACAAAGATCTGGATTGTATAGAGCAGGGCTAACCAGGTTACGTTTCATTGCATTGGTACATTCCTGTTTGACCTGACTTTGCTACCTGGCTCCTGCCTCTGAAGTTACTTGGCACCTGTACTAGTCTGATTCGTTTTGGCTTACAACTGTGGTGCTTGCTCTGAAAAACCAGGTAAGCCTCTCAGACTCTTTACTATTGATTCACTTCAAGGTATTAGTTGTTCTAGATACAAACTCCCCTTCCCATATCCAAACCTAAAAGGAGAATAAATAATTATGAAATAGGATAGTGGAAGCCCTAAAGAGTTCAGCCTTCTTTACTTGGCTTTATCTAATAGGTCACCATTGCACCATGCATCACCTTATATAGTGTGTTTGGGTTTAGGTCAAGCACATCCCCTACCACCAAAAATACATAAATGCACATAATAGTCACCTCAGATCACTTAAGCAGCTTCCTAAGACCAAAATCTTAAAGGCAGTCTCCCACTGTAACTATGCATTTAGTGTCATTTAAGATGGAAAGCAGAGATCCCAGGACAGTTAAATTGTGTACTCTACCTCTGATGTAAGACACAGGTAAGTGTCACCATAAAGCTTGACCCACACTCTGCCCTTGACTTCAAAACATTTCATAGTGGGGCACTTTCCTCAGGATTGTGGGAGTGGGCAGACTATTCACCAGTCTGTTACCTGAAGGGGGCTGTGCCCCAAATGCATATCTGGCATCAAGAAGTTGAAAGTAACCAAGGTAGGGAGTGAGATGGGTGCTTGGTTGCAGCTAGTCTGTTCTGTATTGCCAGGGGTATGTTGGGTCATTTATGCTCTTGGGAAAGATCCCCCTTCTTGCTTCTTCCCACACTCATCACAGGGATTTAGAACATCACAGAAATATTTCTTGTCAACAACTACAGAAGCTACAGACTCTAAGGGAACATTCTTCTTTTGAATTTAGGAAGATTTGGCAATGTGCCTGTTTAATAGCAAATGAGAGGAAAAAAAGCAATACTCTTTTCTGCTGCCCTCTTGGATTACCCCCTGAGGTTTTCCAAAATGTCTCATTGCCCTTTCCTAAAAGTGGTGCATGGACTACATTTGATTGCATTTGTCACTGGCTCTAATGGGTAGAACAGATTTTTCAGTTTCATTACTTTTTATTTTAAAAATAAGAGGGGAATTTACATATGATAGATAGAAAATTCACATAGCAACGGGAGTGTAGGAAAACAAGCAGGTGTTAATAAATTTCCAAGAAACATTAATCTGTTTCTGCAAATACATCCTGCTGTTCATTTAAATGGAATGATACTCTATAAATTTACCACTTCAGTCACTCTCTGAGCTATCAAAATGTAATATATGACACCTTCGATGATCAAAGTGAAAGTAAGTTTAGAAATCCAATTTACTTTTTTTCCCAACATTTAAGCTTTTTATTTAACTTTTGCATTGCAGGCTCCATTTTAATGAAGCTTCAATTTTGTTTACTCACATTCCATGTTGTAATGCAATTACAGGTTTGCTTCTAAAGTTGTCATGGAATGTTACAGTTGCCTAAAATAAAGTTTTGTTAGACACCAAATATAAATAAGAAAAAATATTTTGTTTGTCACACTTGAAGATTTAAAATAACTTACTATTGTACTATTCAAATTTGGTAGCCACTGATGGTAATGAGAGGTAACCACTGGGGGAACTGGGAATAGAATTGTATCTTGGAAAAAGTGGGAAGAAGTAATGGGTCTGTGTGATGTAAGTGAGCTCCCCTGCTTATCATAACCCATGGCCAATAATAAATCCTAAAGTTAATAATAAAGAAACTATAGTTGGAATTTATCGTTTAAAGAGAATGTTATAAACACCAAAGGAACGGAAACCAGAAAACAATGGTAAGTGATGGCCTCTGGGGAGAGGGACGAGATGATGGTTCAGGATGAGCTGGGGTGGTTGTAGTAATAGGGAGGCTCTTGCTTTTCACCCTGAGCCCTTCTGCCATGTTCGATTTTGCCAAAAACAATAAAATAATATATAGCTTAAACTACTTGATGTGCACTTACATTTTAACTTTTAAAATTTAATGGACAGATAATAAATTTGAATTTTCATTGTCATTATCATCACTTGTGGTCTATGCCACCTGAATACAGTCCATTTCAACATGCTATTTCTGTTCTTAAATAAGCCCTTGAAATCTTGTTTAGCATCCTGGTAGAACTGTTTAGGCAGAAACATATAAGACGAGTCTAATTTTACCAGGAGGGGTTTTCTGAGACCAAGACAAAACCAACCAGTTTTATCAGAAGAACTCAGAACCGTTCTATTTCCTGTCTCTTGTGTTACAATGGCCAAAGAATGAACTCTCCTGCCTTTCTCTCACTCCTCTTGCAAATATTCTCTTCCATTGACACTGGGCTCCTGCCCTTTACCTCACTCTTAAGAACAAATCTGTTCAGGGCATAATATTCAGGAGTTGAGAAGACAGGAAGCATGCCATGTTTTTCTCCCTCAGGATGTTTAAAATCTATGCATTAAGTCTTAAATTTTATTCTTACATTCTAAGTTTTAAGGAAACCTTAAAGTTTAAGGGATAAAATTTACATTTACATAAAATTAAAAACAAATGAGGGCCTAAAAGCAGGAATAGATCCTGCAGCATGTTAGCAGGAGTGAGTTCAGTGTGATTTGGATATGGGTATGAGGGGGTGGAGTTTATTGGGGAAGGAATTGGGACTTCAGCTGGGCCAGTTGAGTAGAATTCAGATGGGCACATAGGAAAAAAGTGGAGCTGAAAAGAAGCACCAAGTGAGGAAGGCAACTAGATATAATGAAACTTTCAGTCATTTATTCATTCATTCACTCAAATAAAATTCTAAGCACAGGTAGTAGCCAGGCACTATGCTAAGTGCTGAAGGACAAAAATGTGTGAGACCCTGTTCCTGAACTTGAAGATCTCACAATCTATAGAGGTAGTTAAGTGTGGATACATATGACTGCAATATAGTGTAATACATTCTGCAATGCCATGTAAGTGGAAAAGCAATGGGAACAAGACATAGCAGGTAGCGGAGAACGTGAGGAGATGGAGAAATCTGATGAAACTCCACAGAAGAGGTGACATTAGTTATGGACCTCTGAGCAGGAATATCTTAGGTGGAGGAAGAAAGCAGGGCATCTCAAGCAACAGAAGAGCATAGCATGTGCAAAAGTGGAAATCTGAAAGGGCCTCCTGTCAGGGAATGGTGTGTAGCTCCTCATGGCTAGAATACAGGGTGGGCGAATGAGCAGCACTAGAGCAGAAAGTGTACATGGAATGAGATTGTGAAGGGCCTTGTGTTCCATGATAAGTAACTTGGACCTTATTCTGTATCCAATGGGAACATTTGAAAGCATTTAAGCAGGAAAAGGATGATATCAAGACTTAAGTTTCAGAAAGATCTCACCTTATTTTCAATCTTCACATCTTTTGTGATGCTATCCTCCCAACTTTAAAATTCATCTCACCTTAAAAAATGAAAACCTAGCAAAATAAATTAAAAACCTTACTCTCCTTCAACATTGGTCAACTCTGTCACTCTCCATCCCTTCAGACGTATGGTCTCCACATACACAAATGTCTTCTTCCTCATTTTCTAGTCCTTGACTTACTACAACCCAATTTAGGGGCCCATTAAGCCCCTTAAACCCACCAATGAGCCCTGACCACCAAATGTAGTTCCACCTTGTGTGGTTATTCAAAGGCATTTGACTCTGGGACCACTCCCTTCTTGGAACTCTCCTGGCATCTGCAAAATCTTGACTTGCTGGCTCCTCTTAAAGATCTCTCTAATCACCCCACACTGAGGGACCCCTAAGGGCTCTGGTGACACCCAGCTCCTATACAAGTGGGGATAGCCCCAGAGAATGATGCCTAATTAGTGGGCTCCTCATTGGCATCTGTGTTCCTGAGA
>JAQZBX010069450.1:0-15579 GCA_029593785.1 Cabassous unicinctus | reverse complement strand
CTCTCTCTCACGCACATGCATGCACACACACAGAAATTACAGGAATGATTGAGGTCATCTCTGCTTCTCACAGTATCATTACTCACGGGGAAGCAAGTTGTACTTTAATCAGAATCTTATCCTGATTCCTTTCCTCTGGAGTCAGAAATTTCCCGAGCCCGGTTCTCAGCACTGGCTACTTTCGGAGCACAGAGAAACGAGGCACCTGGGGCACTCCTTAACTGTTCAGCACAGAAAACAAGAGGTAGACCAGGGTTTGGGCAGTTTCCATATTCTTCCCATATCCTTAAAATGGGGTCATAATAATTACTTGTCTCATAGGGATGTTGTGAAAATTAATTCTTCCATGAAGTGTTGGCTTAGTGCCTGACAGAATAAGTAATCTCATGTTAACCCACCTGGTAGTTAGGGAAGGTGATTCCCGATTCTCTTTGACAGGGAAGGTCACTAGCAGTCTAGGATCTCCTTTCTAGTCACCAATAAAAATGAAATCTCCAAAGGAAAAGATGTGGTCTTGATAGAATTAACCTCATTCTATCCACCACCAGTTTATGAGCTTTTCTGCCATTGGGGGCGGGGGGGAAATATGTGTGCTTATGTTTCTTTGACTATATATTTTTTCATACTCTTAACCTCCCTCTTCCTTTTTATTTTTTAATTTAAAAAAATGTAACAGCTTTACTCCCTCTTTCTTAAAGTCTGCTTAAGTTAACAGTTTATTTAAGTCAAATTTATCATCTTTCCTAGTATTGGGCTTTTTTTTTTTGCTAGCAGAATTTTTTAAGTAGTCAAAATAACTGCCCAACTGAACATTAAAAAAGTACTATTTAAACACGGCAAAAAAGTTTTATCCATGCAAGAAAAGTAATTTTCCTCTACCAGCTGACACTTAATAGACTGTCTCTGTTAGTGATATTTATTATAATAATGGTTTACATTTAGTGATTACTTATTACTTCCATGCACAGTGGATAATAACTGTATTTAATCCTCCTGACAACCCAATGAAATAGGTAGTGCCATTAGCCTCACTTTTCAGATGAAGAAACTGAGACACAGAGAACATAAGCAACTTGCGTAAGGTTGCACAGCCAGTGAGTAGTTGAGTGGGGATTTAAAGCCAGGCTCCCTGACTTCAGGGCCTGGACTCTTAAATCACTGCATTATACTGTTCTCATATATGTATTTATGCTTTATCGGGTTTAATACAGGATAAATTCTGAAGCTTAGGGATGCAGTCTCAAATAGCAGAAATCCAGACATTAGAAATTAGACAAATTCAGGTATCAGACCAGTTGGGGGCAAAGAAACCAAGACAGGGTCTCATTTAGGGATGAATAGTGGAATTCTAAGTATCGGGCCACCTAGGGTTGAGGAAGAGAGTATCTTTGCAGCACCCAAACCACTCATCCACCTATCAGATGAGCCCCTTGGTCTTCTTCAGTGTATCTGAATGCAACCACCATTCTTATCAACTTCTGGTGTCTTTGGTTCAGCCCAGAGTTGTCATGTCGTTCTGGCTGTGCTGTGTGGTCCTTGCTATAAAAAACCATATGTCTAAGGGACTGCCTTGTAGTTGTCAAAGTGAAGCAGAATTTTGAACTCCCCATGATGAACTAGTTTGGGGGCCCACTACAAAGAAGGTTTCCACAGGCCTTTTCAAAATATCTCACCTAGTGTAACCACCAAGGATAATGGGGAAGGGCTGGTGGAGGGAGAAATGCCTTCATTTTCCAAATAAATATGTATAAATTTGAAATGTACAAAAACCTGGATGCATCACGTGTACCAACTTGACCTGGTAATGAGATTATGTGACATCAGATCAATGCCAGTTGTAAGTGGTATATTCACCAGGCACTCACCTTTGTATTAATTGGCACCAATAACACAAAGTAGGTTGCTTCCTGAAATGTAAACCTAGCAATTAGTGCCTTGTCAAGTCTATATCAGATGTTGGCAAAATAATTGGTTTTGCAGTTTTTGTTTTTTTTTTTTCACTCAAAAACAGGTCTGACAGAGAAAATCAGCGGCATTTATAGCAAGCATAATGGAATCCACTTTAGCTACAGTTGGCCTCTCTGTTCAGGAGGTCCAGTTACAAAAATCAAGAGTTTGGAGGTATAATTTTCTTTCCGGCACTCTCACCACAGGATATCACACAACTTCACCCATATAACATTTTTTTAATAGGCACTTCTTGCAGCTTGATTCAGCTCATCAATTCTGGACAGAAATCTGGACCTCACTGAACTTATATTTACTTCACAGTACCTTTTCCAACAAGACAGAGTTTGAGGTAGAAAAATGACTCCCTGATCATTGACTTGATCCTTGTGCCCAGGAGTGGAAGAGGTCTTAAAAATAGAAAAGGGTGAAGTGGATGTGGCTCAAGCGATTGGGCTCCCGCCTACCACATGGGAGGTCCATGGTTCGGTTCCTGGTATCTCCTAAAGAAGGCAGCGAGCTGGTGCAATGGGCAGACACGGCAAGCTGACACAACAAGATGATGCAACAAGAGACACAAGAAGAAAAAAAAACATAATGAGAGACACAACAAAGCAGAGAACGGAGGTGGTTCAAGTGATTAGGCACCTCACTCCCACATCGGTGGTCCCAGGTTCAGTTCCTGGTGCCTCCTAAAGAAACAAGGAAGATGAACAGACACAGCAAGTACAAACAATGAGGGGGTAGGGAGAAATAAATAAATAAATACAAAAGGAACAGCATTCAAGAGCCTCCCCTCCCCCACTAACACAGCCTGCAGGGTTTGTTTTGGTTTTATCACCTTCCAGGTAATAAAAAGGGAAGAGAACTGTTACAAGACAATAAATGCAGTGAAATACTAGGCAATCCTCAAAAAAGAATGAGGAAGAGCCATATGCCTTAGCATGTCCAAGATGTATTCCTAAGCAAGCAAGTCACAGTGTTGTCATCTAATTGGGTCCTATTGCAATAAAAACAAAACAAAAGAACCAAATCCCAGACTAGACTATCATATGCATTAAAAGAAGTCTAGAAAGATGGATAGACATCAGTCTATGAACATTGGCTTTCTCTGGGACTGGGACTTAGGGAGGTCTTTCACACTTTCTACGTTTCTGTGATACCCATTTCCATATTGTTTGGTTGTTTTTACAGTGAGAATATATTGCTTTCGTAATGTGAAAACTCGTGTTTTTCTTTTTAAAAATAGAGACAATATGTAAAGAAATATGATGGTACCACCACCCTTAGGGAAAAATATTTTCATAAATTATGTATAACTTTAGCTTTTTCTGTAACATTCAATATGCGTTTCATTATTTGAAAATAGCCTTATATATTTTGTGTATAGGAGAAGGAAAACTAGGAAGAGATTTATGATGAGCTATCTTGGGCTTTTGAGGGGAGCTGGTTACTTAGATAGAAATATAAACATTTGATACACAGTGATCATGCATTTTAAATATGAATGGATAATAGTAGCTGAGAAGCAGGAAAAATATTCTGAGCCTTCCCAAATTCCTAACTATATAAACAGGTAAGACATTCATTCATTCATTTGATAAATATTTACAGAACACCTACTATGTGCCATGCACTTTGCAGATAGCAGAGGAGTTCACAATCTAGTGAGGAAAAGACAGAAAATAAGTAAATATGTGAGCATGTATAGAATTGAAGATTGTTTTACCTATTGTAGAAGAGATTTAAAGGGAGATATTTTATTTTATTTTTTTAAAGATTTGTTTTATTTATTTATCCCCCCCTTGCTGCTTGTGTTTTACTGTGTCCATTCGCTGTGTGTTTCTTCCCTGTCTGCTTATCTCCCCCTTGCTGTGAGGTCTTGCTGCATCAGCCTACCGCGCCGTGCGGGCCGGCCTGCTCTCACAAGGAGGCCCCGGGAAGCGAACCCGGGGCCTCCCACATGGTAAACAGGGGCTCTGTCGATTGAGCCACACCCGCTTCCTGCTGTGAGGGCTTGCTGCATCAGCCCACCGGGCAGCGCCGGGCCGGCCTGCCTAAAGGGAGATATTTTAGATTAGGTGACCAGAGAGGGCCTTTTTGAGGAGTGATAGGTAAATTGAAACCTACAAATTAAGAAGGAACCACCCCTTCAAGGAATGGGAGGAAAAATATTCCTGGCAAAGAGAGCAGCAGAGCAAGGTCCTGAGCTAGGAAAAAAAGTTGGAGCATTTTAGAAGCCAAGGAAGCTACTTGTGGGTAGAGTGCTATCAGTGTGGTGGGGCTGGGAGGCAGCTGGGAGCCGGCAGCCAGGTGATGTAGGACCTTTAAGGTGAGGAGTTTGCATTTTATTCTGAGTGCAAGGGGAGCCACAGAAATAATTTAGGCAAGGGGATGGCAGAACACTCTCTTCATTTTCAAAATGTGCCTCCGGCTGTTGTGTGGAAAAAGGAGTCATGGGGTCTTTTTTTTTTAATTTATTTTATTTATTTTTTATTTTATTTTATTTATTTATCCCCCCCTTGCTGCTTGTGCTGCTGTGTCCATTCGCGTCTCATATGGTAAACGGGTGCTCTATCCATTGCGCCACACCCGCTTCCTGCCGTGAGGTTGCTGCATCAGCCCTGTGAGCCCGCCTGCCCTCACAAGGAGGCCTCGGGACGCGAACCCGGGCCTCCCATATGGTAACCGGGGGCTCTATCCACTGAGCCACACCCACTTCCCATCATGGGGTCTTTTGCACTGTCCAGAACAGAAATCAAAGCAGCCTGAACTAGGGTGGTGCTGGTGGGTGGCCAGGATTGGACCCATCCAAAGTATATTTTAACGGTAGAATCAGCAGGACATGGTGAAGATATAAACGAAAAATAACTGGAATATTTAATTTTGATACAAACAAAACATATTCCACATAAAATGAAAGGCCATAATCAAAGTTGAAAGTCAAATGCCAAACTGAGAAAAAGTATTTTCAGCTCCTAAGACAAAGGAAAACTCTCCTTCAAGCCCAAAGAAAACCGGGCAAAGGGTATCAATTGACAGCTCACAAGAAAGGAAACATTCATGGTTCAAACTTGTGAAAAGGTGCTCAATTTTACTCATCATGAGAAAAATTCAAATTAAAGCTATAACAATGCCAGTTTTTCACCTATCAGATAGGCAGAAATCCAAAGTTTGAGAAAACTCAGCAATTGCTGAGACTTTGGGCAACTCTTGTACATTGCTGTGGAGTGGGTAAAATGTTACAACCCCTGAGAAGGCAATTTGACTACATCTATCGAAGCTGCAAATTCATATGCCTTTTGAGCTAGGACTTCTACCTTTTATACGCCAGGGATGTTTACATATGTGGAAAATGACATGCACACAGCTGTTCATTGCCGTGTCATTTCCAAAAGCAAAAAAATTTAAAAAAACGCAAGATGGGTTAAATAAATTAAGATACATGCATACAATGAAATACAAGGCACCTGTAAAAATAATGGTGCTACCTTTTGTGTAAAAGATGGGAAAAAGTAAGATTACATATTCTTATTTGCTTATATATTATAAAGAAGCTCTGAAAGGATATGTAAGAAGCAAAGTGCAGTGGTTGCCCTGGAAGGAAGTTTGGGAACTGGGCAGATGGGGGACAAGGGTGTGAGTGAGACTTTTCCCATCTTTTTTTTTATACCTTCTGGTTTTTGAGCCACCTGAATGTATTAGCTATTCTAAAAGATTACAAAAAATGAATTCCAGGTTTCTGGCTCCAGCAACTTGGAGGATATTTGTGCCATTTACTGGGATAGGGAAGGCTGAGGGAAAAAAAAGAAGTTTAGCACCGTGGGAGTGGGGTGGGGATTATGGTCTCTACTTAGATTGGATTTGAAGTGCTTGAAAGACTATAGGGGGATGTCAGTGAGGCAGCTGGTATTCATGGGAAGAATCGAGATGAAAAAAGGAAAGTCTTCTGCTTACTTAGAAAGCCAGGGGATCCTCCAGGAGAGTGGTTCTCAAACTTCCACGTGCTTCAGAAGCATCTGGAGGGTTTGCTAAAACCTTTGTTGCTGGGCTCCACCCCTGGAGTTTCTGGTTCAGTATGTCAGGGCCCAAGAATTGCATTTCTAAAATCCCCAGGGGGTGCTGCTGCTGCTGGGGAGGGACCCCACTTTGAGAACCACTGCCTCAGGACAACGATTCTCCATTCCGGTCTTACATTAGTATCCCGTGGAGAACCTTGAGAGAAACTACCTTTACTTGGGACCCCCCCACTGCAGACCAGTTGAGTCAGAATCTCTGGGGAGCAGAGTCTGGGCACTGGTTATTTTTAAAAGCTCCCCAGTTGATTCTAGTGTGAAACAAGGGATGAGAACTTCTGACCAAGGGAAAGACTTGGGAGAAACAAGAGAAGACCAATAATAGGTGCCTTAGGCCGCCTACCTTTTAAACGACAGGGAGGCAAGAGGAATCAGAAAAGAGCTTGAGAAGTGAAGACACAAGGAAAACCAGCAGGGGGGACTCGTATCTTGGGAGGCAGTTAACTGTCAGGTTGTGTGCTAGGTTCTGGCCATACAGACACAAGACCTACATAGCTTCCAGGCGCCTCTGCAACAGTCTATCCACTTCTTGATGTCTGTCCCAGAGAAATATGTGCATAAAGGAACATGACAGGGATGTTCCCAGCTGCATTGCTTGTAATAGTGGAAAACTGGAAGCGGTCTGCATGTCTTCAGCAGGAGAAGGGCTGTGCTATAGAAAACGGTAGTTCATATGGTGGAATACTGTCCAGCAGTTAAGAAGAGTGAACCAGATAGACGTCAGTTGACAGGCTTTCAAAAAGTACTGCTGAAGGGAAAAAGCAAGTTGAAGTATGATATGTGCATCATTTATGTGAAAAACAACTCAGACATCCATATATTTATATGTGCTTGAAGATATTAAAAAAAGGTCTGGAAGGATGCGCTCCAAAAGCACATCCAGGGGAAGGGAGAGGAGACAAGTTTGAGGATGAAGGTAAAAGGGGCTTTAGATTTCTGTTTTGAATGTTCTTCAAGTTTTAAAGGCTTTTGGGTAAATCCACATATTTCTTACCTCAATGTTGTTCTAATTTAAATTTCTAAAAGCCAATTATAAATATTAAGAATGACTATCAAATCTAAATTTAATATATGCATGCACTATTTTTGGCTTTGTGTGGGGTCTTGAAATAATATACATATTTCCTCATGATTTGTGAGTTAATTCAGTGTCTTCAATGACTGCATGACCTAACTCTCTCTTGAATCATTTTCTAAAATAAGGAAAAGGGAGAACCTATACCTCAAAGAAAAGCCATTGTTTGGCCATTAATCTAGGTAAATTTTTCTGCAAAACGAGAATGTTTGAAATAACATTTCAAAGATACAGATGACTTCCTACCCCAGAGACGAGGTAAAGTTATCCAGCTTAGGGGGCTGTTCTGGAATGCGGCTCTGAAAAGGCAACCAACATTTTACTTCCCAGGCCTCTGTGTCTCATAGCGTAGCAGGTAAAGGTGCTGGGAGATAGATTCTGTAGGTAAAGATATATAATGCACAGAAGAACACTTTATCAAGCCCATACCCTTTGAATTTATAGACAAATGCATACACTGAAGCTACGTGTGGTGACAAACCTTAGTCTGTCTCCCTGGAAATGCTCAGATGCTCATGTTCCAAGTCAGAGGATAATCTCCTAGTACTTAAGTTCTAAAAAAGCAGGTGCCTGGACAAAATTCTTGCCATTGTATCCCCAGTGCCTCTCACGGTGCCTGGCATATAGTAGCTGTTAAATAAATACTTGTGGAATGTATGAAACACAATAAAATAAAAATAAAATCATGGATGAATTCTACATAATGTTGCATGGAATATAGCAGACACAGGAAAGTATATCCTGCATGTTCTGTTTATAATATGTTAAAATAAAAAACAGACCCAATTAATTGGTGGTGATTGATAATGGTTATTTTTGGGGGGTAGTGATTTGGAGGGGCACAATGGAGGCATCTGGGATGGTTGCCATGTTTCATTGCTCGATGTGGGTGGTGGTTACACAGATGTGTTCACTTTGTGAAAATTCATTAAGCCATACAACTATAATTTGTGCACTTTGCTATTTGCACATTGTTTTTAAACTTTACGTATAAAAAATAAAATCAACTTTTTCCAGAAAAAAATTCACTGTTAAAAAAAGGGATATAATTGAGGTTTTGAAATTCTAATCCTTTATGTTTTAGCTGATATTATCTCTGGAAAATGACTTTCCATCCCTAAACATAGTTTGATTTTGTGTTTCTGAAGAAAAATGTGTAACATCACCTCCAGGGCTTAAAGGCTTAGCTCTCCCTGTTCTAAGGCATTTGTTCTTCCTTATCAGAATTTAGCTGATGGTAAAACAGCTGTTTCAGGATGGAAAGCAGCTCTGCTAGTGGGTTTTTAGCGCCCATTCTTTATTCTGCCCCTAATCTTTGGCACTTTCTAAACACTTAAACATACTAGAGAGCCTACTGAAAGAAAGCCGGAAACTTCAGAGATGTGCAGTCGGGAAAAATATGTGACATTCCCCACCATTTAATGACCACCAGACTCAATAAATTGTCTTTCTTTTTTCTCTCCTTCTTTCTCTTTCTTGTTCTCTCCTTTGTTCCGTTTTTGGGGATAAGATAATATTACCAAAAACAGTAAAAAATTCCTTAAACCTCATGACCCAGAAATGTAACTTCTAGGAATTTATCCTATACATATATACATTGATCCATGTACAAAGTGATATATTTACAAGGTGATTCGCTGCTACATTGTTGGTAACGGCAAAAAGTTAAAGGTAACCTAAATGTCCATCAAAAGGGGACTAGTTAAATGTATAACACTCATAGTAGAAAAGTATGCTCCCATCAAAAGAATGAGGGAAAACAAAAGAAGAGGAAGCGGTCTAGGTGCTGATATAAGAAATATAGGTAAGTGGAAAATACAAGGTACACAACAATGTGTACAGACTACTGCCATTTACAAATGCATAAATTATTCCTGGAAGGATGCTGTGCTATTGGTGGCTGCCAGAGAGGGACGGTATACACAGGCCAGAGTATTTCCCTGTATGCCCTTTGCTTTTGATATTTAAACAATATTGTGTACTGCCTAATTGAACATAAATAATTTTTAAATGTATAAAATAATACTTTTGGCAAAAGTTATTGAAGAAAACCCCATTTTGCCAAGAATATGAAACAGTGGTGTAGCCTCACACATTGTTGGTGGAAGAGAAAAGTGTGATCACCTAACAGGGAGGCGATTTGTGAAAACGTATCAGGAGATTCCAAATTTTTCCTTTTGACTAGGTAATTCCAGTTCTATGCTTTTATTTTTAAGAATGTAACTGTGCATGAAGGAATGTCCATAATGGAGCTCACTGAAGGGCTAGATTGAAGAAATATTGGAAAATACCTAGGTGTTTGAAAGAGAGGATCACTTATATACATTGTGGTACAGTTACACATTAAAAATACTGTTTCAGAAGAATCTTCAATGGCAGAGAAGATTGTTCATAAAATTAAATGTAGTATATACAGCATGTACAGCATAATACTATTTGTTGCCCAAATATATCTATGAAACTTTATATATGTGTGGCGTGTGCACATGTGGGTATATAAAACCAATTTTAATGGTGTTTTATTGTAGGTAGTAGAATAATGGCTGTTTATATGTTGTACTCTAGATTCAGATTTTCTGAAGGAACTACATTTTGCCTCTGTTTTATAATAGAAAAGTTATAATAAAAGAATTAATGAGGACACTTTTTGAGGGTGCTATATGTAAACTCTACAAAAACAACATAAGTGCAGTCTAGAAACTTCAATTGCGTAAAATGCAGTGCTGCATTAAATTGAGGTTAATGAAATGATGGGACTGAGCCTACTGAAAAGGGCAAAAACCAGTTGCGAATCACTTTGTTTCCGAAGTTATATTGTTAAGGGGTGCGTGGTCATGGGGCACCATCTCTGCATGGAACATGTTTCTCACTTCTATTCTGAAATTATTTCTCATATACTAAACTATTTGAATTATTTTAGGAAACAAGTAAATGTTTACCCTAAAGCAAAAATAATCTAATGACATATGTGTTCATTTATATGTATAGCTATAGATAGGAAATGGTGATATAATGCTTTTAAAAACTGCTTCTAATCAGATAACCCCACGGTATTATCTTTCCTTTTGTACTTTTAATTACATATATTTACATAAATATTTTCTGTTCTACTAATTTCGTTTAAAATTATATCTTGGACATATTTGTGTTTCTACACATTATCAGTTTGGTGGCTGCGTAATATTCCGTCATATTCATAATAGTTTTTGGATTATTGGCAAATTGTTCACGGTTCTTTCGTAACAGAAACTAATTAAATCCAATGAACAATTGAACAATCTGGCCTCAAGAAGGACAGGAAACAGGTAGTTTTGAGGATCACATGAGTTTGTGAAATTTGCCTCAAACACTGCAGTGAACTTCCTTCCCACTTCAGTTTCCTTGTCTCCCATTTTAAGCTCTTCCATGACAGCATCCTATTGGCTCAGCATGGCTCAGCGTGACCCCTGTAGGGAATGCTGCACTGAGCTGCCCAGATCTCCACCTTGAGGTGCGTATTCTACGAGAGGCTGGCAGTGTTGACTGCCAACGACTCTTGACTTCCTCCCCAGGACTTGCTCTTCGCTGAAGAGAGCTTCTTCACCAGAGTCATGTCCTTTCTCCAGTGGTTGTCACATTCCAGGACAAGTTGATGCTGGATAACTCTAAAGGGTCAGTCCAGCTCCAGAGCTCCTCCTGGGATTGCCTGAGGCCTCACTGTGACTGCCTCACAGTTCAGTTCTTCTTCTGCCGAATTCTGCTCCCCTCTCTCCCCCTACAGGTATTGATCCTGAAAATACTTCCTGCAGATTAATATTGGTCCCAGGCCTGTTTCACACAATCCTAGCCTATAACAACGCTTAATATAGTCAGCATGGCACCAGGCATTGGGATAACACATGGTATCTAGAACCAATATCTGAGGATCATGGAGCTGGTCTCAGAAATAGAAGGATGGTTTCTAGTCTACCACTGTGGAATGGCGAGGCTATTTAAAGCTGCACTCTTCCAAGCAGTGCTGGAATGAACACCTTCTACTTTTGTATTATTTCATTTGGATACATTTCTAGGAGTTGGATTATCATGACTACTATGTATTTTCGTGCTGCTTTCCAGAAGGACTTCCCTAACTAACAAATAAACCATCAATGAGTGAATGCCACTCAGAATTTTCAGTACACTAGTAACCGAAAAGGGGATGAAAAGAGGTAACATCAAGTGTGACAGAAAATCTGCCGGGTGACTTAAATAAATGCTATGTTGTCCCTAATACCAGTTTTCCCCTTCATCGCGAGTAAACAAACAAATAAGCAGCAGCCTGGGTCCCTGGCACTGGGGAGCCACCATACCAGCTCCAGACTGCTTGTGTCTTGTTTGTTACATAAGGGAGAAATAAAAACTTTTCTTGTTTAAACCATTGATATTATAGGTCTCTGGAATAGCAGCTGAACCTATATACTGACCAATACTCAACACCTCTCTTCTCCATTCTCACAACAAGCTTTTGGCGATGGTTATCTGTGTCATTTTAGAGATAAAGAAATGAGGATCACAGATATTAAGGAATTCGCCCCTGGCTCACCCAATAAGGCAATCCAGATCGAACCTGGGCATCTCTGATTGGAAAGCCCGTGTTTTCTCACTGTTCTGTTCCTGAAGAATTTATAGAACTTTGAACACACCTAATTTTCAAATCTCTGCCTTGCTGGCAATATAAGATCTTAATACATGCTATAAATCACAGTAATCACATTGTTAAAGATGTAGAAATAGGTTTATTTATGCTTTTTCTCACCATGTTATCTTTCCTGGCTTAATTTTTTTCTTACCACTAAACATACTGCACATTATGGTTGTAAAAGCTATTTTCTGGTGATCTTAAGGTTTTTTTTAAAAAAATTTTCTAGTGCAAAGCCAATTTGATTGAGTGAAATTCCCAAATGGATAGTTACAC
Organism: Cabassous unicinctus; assembly: GCA_029593785.1. Lineage (NCBI taxonomy): Eukaryota > Metazoa > Chordata > Mammalia > Cingulata > Chlamyphoridae > Cabassous > Cabassous unicinctus. Next base: position 3,548 of record JAQZBX010069450.1, on the reverse strand, counting down.
TCACTATGTGCAAGACAGTGAGGAGAGCAAAAATAAATGAGAACCCAGTCCCTGTCTTCCAGTTGTTTATAGTCTTATGGGATTGATAAGTAATATTAAACCAAGATAGATGATGATAAGTATCATGAAAGATGCACGGAGTACTAGGAGATTTTTGAAGTTAAAAGGATCATCCCTTCTTTGAGTTCAGAAAAGCTTTAGGATATTGATGACATGTGAGATGAACCTATAATTATGAGTAGTTTTTAGTGCAGAAGCCCAACACAAACAAGTTCAAGCAAAAATAGAGAAATGTGTTGACTTAGATAACTGAAAAGTCCAGGGGTATCCTTCTCCAGGCACAACTGGATCCAGGATATTTAATGATGCAATCAGAGAGCTGCCTTTCCATCTCTTGGCTGTTTTACCCTCTATTGGCTTTGTTTTCAGGCATTCTTATTCCTTATGGCAGTAGGGATGGATACCAGTTCTTCCAGGCTTGCCTCCTTACCAGCCCAATTACTCCAGCAAAAAGAGAGAGAGCCTCTCTTCTGCCAACTTCAGCAAAATATATAGATAGTGATCTAGTTGGTCAATTCTAGATCACCCACCCACTTCTGGAATCAAAAATAAGTTAGGCTCCACCAAACACATGAATTGTGCTTGGGCAGGTGTGGTTTCCCCAAAGGAAAAAGAGGGTGTTACAAGCTGAAAGAGGAGAAACAGATACTGGGTTGCCAAAAAGAACAGATGTCCCTTACAAATTTCACAGGTAGAGATAACAATGGGGAAGAAGTTCCTCGTGGAACAGCCTGGATAAAGTTATAGAGGCAAGGTAGCAAAAGAGGTGCCTAAAATATCACACATTATAAGTATAATGCAGGGGTGGATGTGGCTCAAATGGTTGGGCATCTGTCTCCCATATGGAGGGACCTGGGTTCGATCCCCGGGACCTCCTGGTAAAAATTAAAAATAAAATAAAATAAAAAACAGATTGGGATGGAGAGATTTACTGCTTCATTTAAAAAAAAAAAAGTATAATGCATCATCAGGTGTAATAAAAATTAGTTTTGTGCATTTTCTTCAATGGTCTTGTGATTATATGCTTAATTTATAAGGCATTTATTTTCAATTAAACTATATAAGCTTAGTTGATCCACCACAGGGAAGAGTTTTATTACATTTGTTGAATGCATCTGTCTCCCCTAGCTTATTAAATTTCCTTTTGCCTATAACTTTAGGGTTTGGCTAAACTGAAAAATACATATTAGTATGGGCAATCACAGAGGGAGGTCCAGAGAATTCTCAAATAAATAGAAAGGATGCACCTGAATCCTTAGACCTGATGGGCAGTCTGGAGGGCTGGTCTGGGGCTCAGGACAACAGGGGAAAGCAAGACATCACCCAGGAGAGAGAGGAGCAAAGGAAAGAAGTCTCAGCTGGCTGAAAAATCCTATGAGTAAAGCTGCTGCATTAGCAGCTGGTGCCCACCCCCCACACACAATCAGAGCAAACAACAGTCTGCAGACTGCGGTGGCGGCAGACTGAGAGGGTTGCAGGGGTCCTCTTTCCCAAGAAAGGGGAGAGGGAGGGACACAGCCTACAGCAAATTCAGATTTTGGCCAACGAACTTTGCTGCATTGGAGGGGTCCCACATTTCCAGGCTGGGTGGGGCCATAACATTGTTTGCACTGAGAGCTGAGGAAGCTAAAGATAATTTGCTTTCTCAAACACCCTCCCTACTTCCCTGGGCATGTTGCTGAGGAGGCAGAGAGAGGGACGGTGTGGACAGCCAAGGGAGAACGGCTTCTGAGAAAGTTTGTGAGGCTTGGCCAGCCCTGAGGACATTGCTTCTGGACTATCTGCTATAGGGTTACACTGAATGCATTTCACCCTAGCACCTGGGGTCCGAGCTGAGAGGTTTGCCAAAGAGCACCATCTGCTCTTTTTCTGGCAGACCAGAAAAGTGCATGAAAAGGGAAAAGTAATAATAAATTTAAAAAAGAGGCAATCAGGTGCCTTTACTACCCCCCTCTCCAAAGACCTTGGAAACTGGCCTGCACCCCATTAATGGGTCCTTAGCCCTAGTTTGAGCTGTTAAATAAGGCAATCCTAAATATCTAGAAAAAGTTAAACAAGAGTCAAAGACAGTGGTAGCACACAGCTACTTAACAGTAAATCCCTAGGCAAGAGAGAGAAACTGCACATCAGAGTAAACTCAGCATCATAATCAGATGTCTAGACATCAGCAAAAAATTACAAGCCATACTAAGAAAAAGGAAGATATTACTTAGACAAAGGAACAAATCAAAGCTCTAGATGAGACACAGAACTTGAAACAACTGATCAATGAGGTTCATACAAATTTCCTAAATCAAATCATGGAGTTGAAAGACAACATAGTTAAATAAAAGCCATTGAGAAGACAATGGTGGATAGAAAAATAACAGATCTTATGGGAATGAAAGACAAAATAAGTGAGTTTAAAAATACAATAGAGGCATACAACAGCAGATTTGAAATCGTGGAAGAAAGAATCAGCAGCATAGAGGACAGAATAGCTGAAATTGAAAAGAACAGAGAGAAAAAAGAATGGAAAAATTGAGCAGAGGCCCAGGAAGTTGAATGATAGCATGAAGTGCACCAACATACATGTTATGGGAGTTACAGAAAGAGAACAGAAGGGAAAAGGGACAGAAAGAGTCTTTGAGGAAATAATGGCCCAAAATTTCTTAACTCTCATGAAAGACAGGAAGCACAGTGTACTATAATTAGAATTAATCCAAATAGACTCACCTAAGACACATACAGAATGCCACATGCCAAAGATAAAGAGAAAATTCTGAAAGCAGCAAAGGATGTCCAATAAGACTTGTTGTGGATTTCTCTTCAGAACCATGGAAGCTAGAAGGCAGTGGTATGATACAATTACGGTACTGAAAAAGAAAACTGTCAGCCAAGAATTCTTTATCTGGCAAAACTGTCCTTCAAATATGTCAGTGAGTCTAAAATATTCACAGATAAACAGAAATTAAGAGAATTTGTCAACAAGAATCCAGCTCTGCAGGAAACACTAAAGGGAGTTCTATAGCCAGAAAAGAAAAGAAAACAGAGAGAGGCTTGGAGGAAAGTGTAGAAGTGAAGACTACCAGAATGGGTAACCAAAAAGATAAAAAGATGGACAAAAATAAGATATGACATATGAAAACCAAAGGGTAAAATGGCTGAAGTAATTAATGTCTTTACAGTAAAAATACTGAATGTTAATTGATTAGACTCCCTAATCAAAAGACGTAGGCTGACAGAATGGATAAGAAAACACAACCCATCCATATGCTGTCTGCAGAAGACTCACCTTAGACCCAAGGATGCAACTCCTTTTCAGTATTTTGGAAGAGTTTAAACAGGATTGGTATTAATTCTTCTCAAAATGTTTGGTAGAATTCACCTGTGAAGCTATCTGGTCCTGAACTTTTCTTTGCCAGAAGATTTTTAATGACAGATTCAATCTCTTTATTATGGGATTGGTTTGTTGAGTTCCTGTATTTCTCCTAGAGTCAATGTAGGTT
>JAQZBX010069449.1:0-15592 GCA_029593785.1 Cabassous unicinctus | reverse complement strand
CTGGGGTGGATGAGCAGGACAGACAGAGAGACGCGGCCCTCCCAGAACAGAGTGAAGCTGACCAGGTAGGTGCCGTTGTTGAAGTCTGTCACCTTTCCTGAAGCGCCTGCCTGCAGGGCTGGGGACGACATCCTGGCCCTCAGGAAATCCCCGCCGTAGTCCTTCCTGCGTCCCAAGTGGTCCCTCACCTCCAGCAGGATGTCGAGCTGATCCCCCCTGCAGTAGGTGTCTCGAGGGTTGAGGATGGAGGCTGTGCTGTGCGCTGCGCTAGTGGTGGAGTTGAGGTGGGCGAAAGGTCTGGGCGGGATCAGCTGGTCCAGTTTCTTCATGATCTCCTGTATTCTCAGATCAGTGTCTGCTGCTGAAACCACTGGACTCAGTGGTGCTTCAGGGTATAAGGACTTTTTGAAAATGTTCCATTGAGTCAGGGAAAAAGGGTTTCTGGAGCTCAACAAGAACTGAAATATTGAGGGAAAAGGAATATATTATTGGCAAATAATAGGACTTGCTTTACAATAGATATTATGGTTCACTCTATATCTTTCATTGTGATGTAACAACATGTCAAAATCATTTCTAAATAGTTTTCTGTTTTTGAATCATAAAAAATTGATATGCATGCAATATGTCTTCTGCTGCTGCCAGCAGATAGTTTTTTTGGAAGCTCTCGGCTTAAAAATAATAAATATATTATTTCATGACAGAATTTAAAAAGTTTTTCTCTTTGCCATCCGCCTCACATGACTTACTTTTTCTTCATAAACATATTACAGATAATGAAGAAACAGAGCAAATTTAAAAACATACAATTTTACCAAAGCTTTGCTCTTTCTCTAGTTTATTTATTATATTTACTCTTTCTTTTTTCCTCCATGTGTATTTAACTTAGTTGTAATCATGCTAAATATATAGTTCTAACACTTTTTTTCAACTGACATAATGTATCACTTTTTTTTTTTTTAGGAGGTACCAGGTATTGAACCCAGGACCTCGTATATGGGAAGCAGGCGCTCAACCACCGAGCCACAACCTCTCTCCTCTCTCTCCTTTTTTAATATAGATGTTTAGGGCTATAAATTTCCCTCTCAGTACTGCCTTCGCTGTATCCCATAAGTTTTGGTAAGTTGTGTTATCGTTTTCATTCGTCTCAATATATTTACTAATTTCACTTACAATTTCTTCTTTGACCGACTAATTGTTTAGGAGTGTGTTGTTCAGCCTCCACACGTTTGCAAATTTACCTCTTTCCTGACTATTATTGATTTCCACTTTCATTCCATCATGATCTGAGAAGGTGCTTTGTGAAAGTCAATCTTTTTTAGATTTATTGAGACTTGCATTGTGACCTAACATGCCTATCCTGGAGAAAGGTCCATGAGCACTTGAGAAGAATGCATAAACTGCTGAGTTTGGGTGCAACGTTTTATATATGTCTGTTAGGTCTAATTTGTTTATCATATTGTTCAAGTTCTCTGTTTCCTTGTTGATCTTCTGTCAGTTGTTCGGATAGAATGATGTGAGTGGTGTGTTGAAGTCTCCAACTATTATTGTGGAGATGTCTATTTCTCCATTCGGTTTTGCCAGAATTAGCCTCATGTATTTTGGGGCACCCTGGTTAGTGCTTTGGCAGTTTGAGAATATTTATGAATTCCAAAAAGAGAGATTGTGTTTGTAAACTGGTCTGTTCCTCTGGGCATGATACCCTTTAATTGTGCTAAATTCAAAGGTTTGATTAAATTATGTTAAGATTAGGGCTTTGATTTGACCACATCATTAGGGTATGCAGGGTTGAGTCCTCACCCCCTTGTTGGGCTGATAAAACAGACTCTCACACAGAGGTAGACAGGAGAAGTAGATACACAGAAAAAGACATGGTAGAGGAAAGAAATTGGTTCTGATGCTGGAGCCTCAGGGAGAATTGAGTCATTTGCCTGATAGTTTATAGCTGAAGCTGTGAAGAGACCAGAGCAGCTGAGGCAGGAAAGAAACAAGCCCTGAGAAGACAGATGAGCCTTATGCCAACCTACAGGTGAGATCTGAAGAAGCTGGACCCATGGAGCCTTGAGAGGGAAGAGGAAGACTGAACCCTCGCAGTGGTCACCTGCCATCTTGCTTCAACTCATGGCAACAGAGGTTGATAAGGAAGTAACCTTGAGTTGGACTCTTTAGGGCCTTGTAACTGTAAGCTTTTACCCCAAATAAATGTCTTTTATGAAAGCCAACAGGTTTCTTGTACTTTGCATCAGCACCCCTTTTGGCTGACTAGTATAAGTGCATAGATATTTATAACTGTTATTTCTGTCTGGTGGATTGTCCCTTGTATTAATATATAATGGCCTTCTCTATCTCTTCTAACTTTTTTGCATTTAAAGTCTCTTTTGTCCGATATTAGTATAGCTACTCCTACTCTTTTTTGATAATGTTTGCATGGAATTGCTTTTTCCAACCTTTCACTTTCAGCTAGTTTGTATCCCTGGGTCTAAGGTGAGTCTCTAATAGGTAGCATATAAATAGCTCATGTTTTTAATCCGTTCTGTCAGCGTATATCTTTTGATTGGAGAGTTTAATCTGTTCACATTCAATGATATGACTATAAATGCATTATTTATTTCCACCATTTTATTCTTTGGTTTTCATATGTCATATCTTATTTTCATGAGTCTTTTTACTCTTTTCATTATCCCTTGTTCTATTCTTTCTTCTATACTCCCTTCCAAGCCTCTCTCTCCTGTCTTTTTCTTTCAGGCTCTAAGTCTTCCTTTAATATTTCATGCAAGGGTGGATTCTTTTTTAAAACTCTCTTATTTTCTGTTTCTGAATATTTTAAACTCACCTTCATATTTGAAGAACAATTTTGCAGGATAAAGAATTCTCAGCTGGCAGTTTTTCTCTTTCAGTATCTTAATTGTACCACACCACTGTCTTCTCACCTCCATGGTTTCTGATGAGAAATCCACACCAAATCTTACTGGGCATCCCTTGTATGTGATAGTTTTCTTCTTCCTTGCTGCTCTCAGAATTTTCTCTTCATCTTTTATGTTTGACATTCTGAGTAGTATGTGTCTTGGCGTAGGTCTATTTTTATTTATTCTGATTGGGGTACGGTGTGCTTCTTGGACATGTAAGTTCATTTCTTTCATGAGAGTTGGGAAATTTTCAGCTATTATTTCCTCAAATGCTCTTTCTGCTCCTTTTTCCTTCTCCTTCTGGAACTCCCATGACACACGTGTTGTTGCATATCATGTTATCATTCAATTCCCTGAGCCTCTGCTCAATTTTTCCCATTCTTTTCTCTCTGTTCTTTTCTCTTTTCAATTTCAGCTGTTCTGTCTTCTGCATCACTATTCTTTCTTCTATCATTTCGAGTGTGCTGTTGTATGCCCTTAATGTGTTTTTTATCTCACTTATCATTTCTTTCTTTCCCATGAGCTCTGTTACTTTTCTATTCAGATTTTCAAATTCTTCTTTGTGATCACTCAATGTCTTCTTGATGTCAGTTATCTATTTCGCCATATTGTCTTTCAACTCATTAGTTTGATTTTGGAAATTTGTGTACATCTCATTGATTAGTTGTCTCAAGTCCTGCATCTCTTCTGGGGCTTTGATTTATTCCTTTTCTTGGGCCATGTCTTCCATTTTCTTAGGATGGCTCATAGTTTTTTGCTGATGTCTAGGCACCTGATTAGGATGGTGAGTTTACTCAGATGCTCAATTTCTTTCTCTCTCATAGGGATTTAGTGGTAGGAGGCTGTGTGTTATTGCTGCCCTTTGATTCTTGGTTCTACCTGGATTGCTAGTACTTTCCCTGTTAGTTGGTCAAAACTGGGTTCTGGGCCCAGTGATGGGTTGCAGAACCACTTCCTAGGGCCTTGGGGAGGAGACTGTAAAGGCTGGGGAAAGCCTCTCTCACTTACTTTCAATTCCTCATGTGCACTTCTTTGGTCTGCCAGCAGATGGCACTCTGGCAGCCCTCTTAGTTCAATGCCTGGTCAGAGTGTTTGCTCCAACACAGACCAGATCAATGAGCTAGAGGTTCCTGCCTGGAGGCTAATAGCCTTGTATTTCAAACGTTATCAGAGGCAGTTCTCCAACCTTTGCTGGCAGCCTCCTCCCTTTCCCCAGGTAGGAAATAATCCCACTCCTGTCCGCATCCTCAACAATCAGTTCCAGTCAGTAGTGGGGGAGATTGAGAGGGATGGATCTCTTTAGTCTCGGATCTCTTTAGTCCCGAGCTGGTTCTCAAGGCAAGCAATGGCACGGCCCCACCTGGCCTGGAAGGGCTCGTGGGACACTACACCAAATTTGTGGGTCAAAAGCTGTGTCAACCTTAGGCTGTGTCCCTCTCTTTCCACTTTCCTGGGTAGGTGAATCCCTGGGTCCCCCTTTGTCTGTAGCCACAGGCTCTGAGGCCTGAGAATTCAAAAAGTGTCTATAGTGTGGGGGAGGTTGCCGGCAGTAGCAGCTGCCACTTTTAACTCACAGTTTTGCCATTGCAATTCTTTTCCTTTGTCCCTCTCTCTTCTGGGAGGTGTCCAGCCTTCCCCTGGTATCTTCAACCCTAGAAGATTTTTTTCCAGGCCATTTCTGCCTGTTCTCTAGGTATTTTTCTGGCAAAGAAGAGAGTCCCATGTCTTTCTAGTCTGCCATCTTCCTAGAAGTCCATATTACATTTTAATGTTAGATAATTTTCATGATCATTTCTAAGGGTTGCATAATATTCCATCAATAGGATGTAACATGGGTTATCTAGCCAACTATGCTGGCCAATTGTATTATGTGTATCTGTTTCCATTTTACATAACACTTGTATATTTTACAACTTTTCATATATAGGATTACTTCCTTATGAGAGATTCCAGAAGATGGAATTATCAGATCATATATTATCAAATTAAGCAACCAACCAGTAAAAGGATATAAACATTTTTATTCATCTTGACTGTCAAATTTCTTCTCAAGAGTTTACATTGGAGGCCTGGGGTGAGCAGGAAGCAGCGCTGGCTGCGCTGGCTCCAGGGCTGGCGGGGCAGCGGCACGGGGCTGCGCGTGGGCGTCCTGGAGAAGGAGGCAAGAAGCGAAAGTCCCATAATGAGAAGAATGGATACCAACATTTCACTTAACTGAGCTTCTGAAGTTTTAAAAAAGTTGTTTCCACCAGTTATTGCTAAGCATTCAAAGATTCTGAGGGGAACAGCATCCTGGAACATCTTACTCTAGCATCTCAGTTGACTGGAAGTTGAGAATCTATATTTTAACCTGATTTTTAAGGTTCTGAGGAAACCAGTGGGGTAGTCAAAGCAACTGGTGGAAGTGGAACTGTGTGTGTCTTTTTGTTGCTGGGTTGTGATGTCTAAATGTGAGCCAAAGGCTGAAGCAATTTCTACTTGGAACTTGAATTTTAACATTGTTTATAAGTGCAGGCATCTGGATGGTGACCGAGTTCCTGAAATCACCCTTCAAGACCATTAGTGTGAGGACCACATTTTATCCGATCTTTGGGGTAGAGCCTCAACGAGACCCCTAGTAAAGTGAAGCGAAGACATCTTCCCTAACTTTTGTCATACAGGCCCCGTTCTCTCAGAGCAATGAGTTCATGTCCTGGCCATTCCTAATCCATGGGGAACAGGCACACCCCTCTCAGAGCTATGGGTTGTTGACTTTACCTTCCTTAATCCTTGAGGAATGTGCTCCACCCTCTATGTTCCCTGGGGTGGCAAAACTCTCCCTGAACAGTAGGCAAGAATATCTACTCTCTTCAACTGCTGGGGCTAACTCAACCTCTCTATACCTGTTAGTGTGGTCCCTCTCTTGGCCCAAGGAGATATTTTAGTTCCTGACCTAAGCTTCCGTGGTTTTCCTCTTAAAACCATTTCCTCTTCCATCTCTCCCCTCTACAAACCTTTAAGTCCAGGCTAACAGTGGTTTTGTTCATACAGGCCTCAAAAAGTTTGTTGTTTTAGCATGCAGTATGCAAGATTCCAAGCCATAGACAGCAAAACGTTCCAGAAGTCATTTCTGGATAGCAGCATTTTCTTTTTTTTTCTTTTTAATACTTTATTTTATTTTGTAGAAGATACTTAGATTACATAAATGTTACATAAAAATTGTAGGGGATTCCCATATGCCCTACTCACTACCCCTCCCACACTTTCTCACATTAATAACATCCTTTGTTAGGGTGGTACATTTATTAAAATTGATGAGCACATATTGGAACATTGCCTCTAAGTGTGGATTATAGCTTACTTTATAGTTTAATCTCTCTCCTGCACAAGTTTGTAAGTTATGACAAAATATATAATGGCCTGTATCTGTCGTTGCATTGTCATTCAGGAAGAATCCAGTGTCCCAAAAATGCCCCCATATTATACCTATTTCCCCATCTCCCTCCCCTCATAACCTGCAGTGACCACTGCCTCCACATCAATGATGAAAGTTCTTCAATTTGTAGAATAGCAGTGAGTCTACAGTAGAATAACAGTAAGTCTACTCTGGTCCAGCATTCATTACCCAATCTGGAGGATTCCAGGATGGTGATGCCCATTCCAACTCTAGTTGAGAGGGTCCTTAGATTCCATGGGGTATATATATGGGACTGTATTACTTGCAGTTATAGCCTCTCTCTTGGGATGGTCATTGTCCATCGTCATTTCCTTGTTATTTGCCCTGGGTGAGTCCAGTGAACTGGGGAGTGGATGTTGCGGATCTGTTGAGATTCAGGGCTCGACTGGCACATGGAAAGCTCAAAGATTTAAATCTCTTGGATATAAACCTATTAACTCTACTACCTCTAGGTTCAAATAGAAGGGACAGAAGAGCCATGTATAGAGAAACCACAGCTGAGTTCCAACTGTCACACTAGGTAGCATAGATTCAATGTAGGACCCACTGACAGCGTACGAAACCCCTGAAGGGTCAGCCCCTCCTGTAGTGTCTGGATGCCCCCAGAGCCATAAGGAGCCCCAGTATTTGAAGCAATATTTACTGTGGCCATCAATGAGATCCTGCTGAAAGGTGCATGGGTGTAGCCTCTGGGATGGCTTCCCAACTCACTTTGAAGTCTCTCTGCCATGTAAACAAACTTTTCTTTCTCTTTCCCCCCTTTTGACCAAGGTCTTTTCCCAGTTGCATTTGCTAGTTGGTACTTTGTAGTGGTCCCTTTGTGCCGGGGAGGCTCATCCATGGGAGTCATGTTCAATGCTGGGGGGATGGTAAGGCATTTATATGCTGAGTTTGGCTTGGAGAGAGGGCACATCTGAGCAAGAAATAGGCCCTCAGTAGGTAACTGTTTGGCAACATATAATACTAAGCTAAGTTTCAATTTCAAAAGAAAAGGTTCGTAAGTACAGTCAATATCAAGGACCCATCAATGGTTCATCCTCCTTCATTAGTCACTGCCCTATACTCAGAGGGTTCTTGCTGTCCCATTAGAGGATGTGGCAAAACTCCCCAGGATTGGAATTGGATATTCTTTTGGTTATTGTGTGGATCTCCACCTGCTGTGACAATATCTTATGAACATTTGAATTCATACATATGCCTTATAATGGAAAAAAAAAAAAAAAGAGTTTACATTGCCAGCAGCATTGTGGAAGACTACCCTTCACACCATACTAGTATCTCATTGGGCATTGTAGGAAACAGTGTAAGAGTTTAATGGGAATAATGGTCCCTAACGAGAACACTGATTCAAATATTTAGTCAAATAAAATATTTATTTGGCTGCCAAAAATGCCATTGTATTCACCTCGACAAGGAGGTAACAGGAGGAAATGCTACCACCAATTTAAAATCTGTTCTGATCCCAGGAGTCTTCCTAGTATGCAGGACTGCATTTAGCCAGTAGACTTTTATGATAGCAGCCTAAAATGAGATGGGTTAGGCCAGGAATGAAAAACAACACCTGTTTGGTCATTTTGTGGGGTATTTTTCTGTTTTAATAGTTGACTACTGTTTAGTATTTGCATGGGAAGACTTGAAGACCTCTTCCCTCTGTCAAAATTCTGTAGTCAAAGACTTTTATGGAAACAGAACATTTATTTGTGCCAAAATGATTATGTAACATTATATTTTCATATTTTAATAATTAGATAGTTGTCTGGAAGAAAGATTCATATAAAATTCACCAGCTGGTTGATGACATTGGATAGCTGGCTTCTAACTTATTCTACCATTTTACATTATCGCTCCCTAATTTATGTTTATTTTTTAAAATATGTATTTATTAGAGAGGTTGTGAACTTACAAAACAGTCATGCACATGTGTGGAATTCCCATCAACACCCCTCCACCAACACACTATATTGTGATGGAGCATTTGCTACAGATCACGAGATAACACCATCAGACTATTACTACCAGCCATGGTCCACAGTGTACATTTGGTATATCCCTACCATACCCCCCCAACTATTAACACAGGACATCTTTGGCATTGATGCAAGAATAATACAGTATTGCTGTTAACTAGTCCATAGGTTGCATTTATTGTATTTTTCCCATGCTTCTCCATGTTCTTACCACCTCAATACTGATGTATATTTGTTCTAGTTCACAGAAGAACACTCTCACATTTGTACTATTAACCACCATTCTCACCCACCTTTAGGTTCACTATGTTATTCAGTCTCTAGATTATTCTCTGGCTTTCTTTCAATTGACATTTACATCCCTAGACTAGCCTTTTCAGCCAATATCCCATTTATAAATCAGTTGCATTAGCTCTACGCACTATAATGTGTTACCATCAACACAACCCATTTCCACACTTTATAGTCAAGTTAAAACTTCTACATACATTAAGCATCAGAACACCTTCTCAGCCCTCCTCTTATCTCCTAATAATCTTTACTCTAGGTTTTAATTCCTTGTGTTTATTCTTCATATTAGTGAGACCATGCAATATTTGTCCTTTTGTATCTGGCTTATTTCACTTAACAATAATATCTCATTGTTTTGATTTACATTTCTCTAATAGCTAATGATAATGAACATTTTTTCGTGTGCTTTTTTGCCATTTATATTTCCTCTTTGGAGAAATATCTATTTAAGTCTTTTGCCCATTTTTAAATTGGATTGATTGCTTTTTTATTGTTGAGCTGTATGATCTCTTTATATAGAATAGAAATCAAACCCTTATTGGCTATGTGGTTTCTGAATATTTTCTTCCATTGAGTGGACTGCCTTTTCACCTTTGAATCACAAAAGTGTTTAAGTTTGAGGAGGTCTGATTTATCCCATGTTTTATTTCATTGTTTGTATTTTTGGTGTAAGTTTTAAGAATCCACCACCTACCACCAGATCTTGAAGATGTTTCCCTATATTTTCTTCTAGGAGCTTTATAGTTGTAGATTTTATAGTTATGTCTCTATCGATTTTTAGTTAATTTTTGTTCTAGGTGTGAAATAGGGGTCTGCTTTCTTTCTTTTGTCTATGGCTATCCAGTTCTCCCAGCACCCACCATGTATATATATGTATATGTATATGTATATGTATATGTATATGTATATGTATATGTATATGTATATGTATATATATATATATATATTTTTTTTTTTCCTTCTGTGGGACTTCTTTAATAAGGACAATGGTCTAAAAGTAGAGTTCAAAAATGAGGTTGGAAAGGGAAAATTCTCAGGACTGTCATCTTGTTCCCACTTAGTCACTGGTGAAAACTGAAGATAAGCTGCCAGCTTTAAGTCTATTTGTTGAATAGACTGTTCTGTCCCAGCTGGGTGGGTTTGACAGCCTTGTCAAAAATCACTTGACCAAAGATGTAAGGATCTGTTTCTGAACCATCAATTCGGTTCCATTGGTCTATGTGTCTTTCTTTATGCCAGTACCATGCTGTTTTTAGCACTGTAGCTAGGTAATATGATTTAAACTCCGGAAGTGAGAGTCCTCCAACTTCATTCTTCCTTTTTAAGATGTTTCTATCTATTCAGGGCCCCTTACCCTTCCAAATAAATTTGATAATTATGTTTTCCATTTCTTTAAAAAATGTTGGTGGAATTTTTATTGGGATTGCATTGAATGTGTATATCAAAGGTTTGGGAAATTTTCAACCATTATGTCTTCAAATATTCCTTTTGACCCTTTTCTCTTCTCTTCTCCTCCTGGGATACCCATGACATATATGTTTGCATATCTCTTGCTGTCATTTAGTTCCCTGAGAACCCTGTTCAATTTTTTTTTTCATTCTTTTCTTTATCTCTTCTTTTGTAAGTTTGCTTTCAGAGGATGTATTAGTCAGCCAAAGGGGTGCTGATGCAAAGTGCCAGAAATCTGTTGGCTTTTATATAGGGTATTTATTTGGGATAAAAGCTTACAGTTACAAGGCCCTAAAGAGTCCAACTGAAGGCTGCTTTCTCACCAAAGTCAGTTGCCACATGTTGAAGCAAGATGACAGTCAATCTCTGCCTGGTCTCTCCTTCCTTCTTCCTCTTAAGGCTCCGTGGGCCCAGCTTCTTTCCATCTCAGCTGTAGGCTGGCATAGGGCTCATCTCTCAGGGCTTCCTGTATCAGTCTGGCATAGGGCTTGTTTCTTCCAGTCCTTATCAGCTGCTCAGCTGCTCTGTTCTCTTCAGCTGCAAACTATCAGGAAAAATGGCTCATCTCTCTTCCTTAGGTTTTAGCTTTCTGTTACATGGCAGGACTGAAATGACCAAGTTCTCTCCTCATATGTCTATGGAGCTCTCTCTCTTCCAGTGTCTTCTTCTGTGTGTCTTCTTGAGTGACTACCCATTTATAACAGCCCACCTAGGGGATGGGGACTCAACCCTGAGTCATGCCCTAATGATGATTGAATCAAAGCCTTAATCTTTTATCAAGTAAAATTGAAACCTTTGGATTTAATACAATCAAAGGGTATCACACCCAGAGGAAGAGACCAGTTTACAAACATAATTTTTCTCTTTTTGGGGGGATTCATAAATAATATCAAACTGCCACAGAGGCCATGTCTTTAAGCATACTGATCCTTGCTTCTGCCTCCTCAAATCTGCTGTTATATGCCTCCAATTTATTTTTAATTTCACTTATCATGACTTTCATTACCATAAGATCTACTATTTTTCTTCTTAATATCCTTAATCTCTTTAACCATCTCACTGAATTTATTAAAGAGATTTGTTTGAACATCTATGATTAGTTGTCTCAACTCGTTTACGTCATCTGGAGGCTTATCTTATTTCTTTGATTGGGCCATATCTTCCTGTTTCTTGGTGTGGATTGTAATTTTTTGTTGGTGTCTTGGCATCTGGCTTACTAGACGTATTTATTCTGGGCACAGTTTCTCTCTTTAGTTTAGGGCCTTCTTGCCCTTTCTCCCTTGCTGGTTGCGTAACAGGAGCTGAGGATCTAGTTGATGCTGTATGCTGGTGCCCCAGGAACCCATGAAGCTTCTCCCACCTTTCTCCTCTGCCAGGAGTAGGGATGGATGTAGTATTCCAAGTTGGGCAGACCAAGACCATCTGTAGTTGCCCAGAGAGACTGATGAAGCTGCATGCCCCTTCCTCTCCTGTCTGTGGCGAGGATGGAGCTGCAGGTATTGACAGCAAACTAAGCCATGCAGGGCAAAACTGACTCCAGGTGCCCAGATAGACTGATGTAGCACAGGCCTCCCCTCCTCTGCCAGGGCTGGGGAGGGACGGTCCAGAGTGCTCAACAGTCTAATCCGTGTGGGCCGAAAGCACCTGCAGTTGCTCTGAGAAGCTGAGGGAATACTGTCCCTTCTGCCCTTTAAGGGGTGGGGATGGAACCACAGGTGCCCAGCAGTCTGCTGTGTGGGCTGAAAGCACCTGCAGCTGTCCAGAGAGGCTGAGGAAACACAGCTCCCCTCCTATCTTATTGGGGGGTGGGGGTGGATCCACAGGCACCCAACCATCCAGTTTGTACAGCCAGAAAGTGCCTGCCATTGCCTGGAGAGGCTGAGGAAACACAGCTGCCCTCCTATCCTATTGGGGTGCAGGGATAGAGCCACAGGCATCTGACTATTCAGTCTGTGTGGGCCAAAACACCTGAAGTTGCCCAGAGAGGCTGGGGAGACATGGCCCCACTCTTGTCCTATTGGGGTGAGGGTGGAGTCACAAGCGCCCCACAGTCTAGTTCGTGCAGGCTAAAAATGCCTGCAGTTGCCCAGAGAGGCTGAGGAAACCCCAGGCCCTCCTATCCTATGGGGTAGGGGTAGTGGGGGAGGAGTCCCAGGTGCTCAACAAACCAGTTCGTATGGGCCACAAGTGTCTGCAGTTGTCCAGAGAGGCTGCAGGAACACAGCTTCCCTCCTTTCCTATTGGGGGTGGGGATGGAATCAAAGGCACTGAACAAATGAGTCCATGCAGGCTGAAAGCACCTGCAGTTGCCCAGAGAGGCCGAAGAATCACAACTCCCCTCCTATCCTATTGGGGGAGAGGGGATGGAGCCCCAGGTGACCGACTATCCAGTCTGTGCCAGCCAAAAGCTCCTGCAGTAGCCTGGAAGGGCTGGTACAGGTCCTCCCCAGCTTCTTCCCTGCCAGAGGTGGGGCTAGAGCTTAGTCTAGAGCTGCAATCCTATCTGGGTGGAAAGAAGCCAGTCCCTATTGTCACTGTGATTTTCAATCAGCCCAGCTTCCCCTCATACTGGGGGCAGAGTTAAAATGGCGGCTACCAGCCTCTTTCTGACTTGGACAGGTTCAAACTTTAGCTCTTCTTAGGATTATACTTTAGCCAGCTGAATTTACTAATCAGTAGCTGAAGTCAGTGCCCAAGCATCTCTTCCTCCCCTGTTTTTGGGAAATGGAGCTTCCAATTCCAGCCACAGAATAGCTCCCCAGGTGGTTTGCACCACTAGTGGAGGATGGGCACTGGCTTCCACAGTGTGGAGTGCTCTACTCATAAATCTTTACTGCAGATGTGCAGTGTCCTCCTTGCATTCTTCCAAGGACGTTGCAGGATGCTCTTCTGGTCTCTTGGGTGCCCCAAACAGGTGCTTTAGATAGCTCTGGCTGATTACTAACTGCCCTGTAGGATGAGCTGACTCCTGGAGCTCCTTACTCTGCTGCCCCATTCCCCTCCCCCCTTGCTGTTGAGTTTTGAGAGTTCATTATAAATTCTAGATACAAGTGCTTTGTTAGATGTGTGACTCACAAATGTTTTCTTCCAGTCTGTAGCTTTCTTTTTCATTCACTTAATTGTGTTTTTCCCGTAGCAAAATTTTAAATTTTAATGTTCAGTTAATCAATCTTTTATTTTATGGCTCATGCTTTTAATGTTTTATTTAAGAACTCTTTGACTAACCGCAGAGTACAAAGATATTCTGTTTTCTTCTAAAACTTTTGTAGTATTATATTTTATATTTAAATTCATGGTCCATTTGAGTTCATTTTTATGTAAGTTGTGAGGCTTAGGTTGGTATTCATTTTTTTAGCATATGGATGCTTATTGTTCCAACCACTTGTTGTAAAGACTACCATTTTTCAAATGAATTGCTTTCTACATTTTTCAGAAATCAATTGGTCCTATAGGTGTGGCTACATTTCTGAACTTTCTATTCTGTCTAGTCATTCATGTGTCTATCTCTTCACTAACACCACACTGTCTTGGCTAATGTAACTTTATAGTAAGTCTTGAAACTTTGTAGTGTAACCTCCAACTTCATTCTTCTTTTTCAAAATTGTTTTGCCTATTCTAGTTCCTTTTCTTTTCCTTATAAATTTTATAATCATCTCATCTTGATCAACCAAAATTCCTATGTGGATTTTGATTCAAATTGTGTTAGATCTATGGATTACTTTGAAGACAATTATATTAACTATACTGAGTCTTCCAATCCATGATCATGATATAGCTCTCCATTTATATAGGTCTATGATTTCTTTCATCAGGATTTTGTAGTTTTCAGATTATAGATTCTGCACTGTTTTGTTAGAATTATACTTAAGGGTTTCCTTTTCTTATCTCTCATAAATGGCATTGTTTTTGTAATTTTATTTGTAATTGTTCATTACCAGAAATACAATATTTTGAAACACAATTGATTAGTTTGTTAACCTTATAGCCTATATGTGACCTTAATAAACACACTTACTAGTGAGTTTTTACAATATTCAATTATCACCAGCATTAAAAAAAGAAAAACTTTTGAACCTCCTATCCCACTTTACTATCTTAACTTTTGTTTTTCTCCATCCCTACTCAATTAAGCTTCTCAAAAGTTCTGTGCTCGCTTTCCCATCACTCAATTCTCAGCTGAGTGTTTATTTTTCTCCTCAAGATTATATCATTGACAACTTATTCTGCTCACTCTGAAGTTTATCTGATGAAATATCTTACATTTTAGTGACTTCACTGCCATTTGCATTCTGAGGCCTCCTAAAAAGCCAGAGAGACCTAGAATGTAATTCCTTGTTAATCCCAAGTTTTCACACACACATACACACACACACATACACACAGAGAGTAATCACCTATTTCTGCCAATCCTATCTAAAACTCATTAACTTCTGTATTTCAGGTCACCATCATTTCTCACCTAAATCACTGAACAGTCTTTAGTTGTCTAACAGTTGTTTATTAAGCACTTAGTATGTTCCTATACTGTTCTAGGCACTTGGGATACACCAACAAACAAATAAAGACAGAAACCCATGTCTTCATGGAGGTTACCTACTGGGATGTGAAGATAGACAATAAATAATAATCATAATAAATAATTACATAATATTTTAAAAAGTGATAAGTGCTGTTGCACAAAAAAAGTTGAACAGGGTAAAAGAAATGCCAAGTGGAGGGGGAAGTTTCCAGTATTAAATTTAAATATATATATAGATATAGATATAGATATAGATGATATTTGAGCAAAAACTTAGAGGATGTAAGGGATTTAGCTATGTGCACACCTGAAGGAAGAGCAGGCAGAGGGAACATCCAGTGCAAGAGTCCTGAGATAGGAGCATGCTTAAAGTGTTCAAAGACCAGCAAAGAAACAGCATGGCTGGGGCAGCTGAGCAAAGGGTGGAGTGGTGTGATAAGCCAAAAAATGCCCCTCCAAAGATAACCATATCCTGATTCCTGGCACTGCTGATTGTTACCTTATTTGGAAAAAGGGTCTTTGCAGATATGAATAAGTTAAAGATCTTGAAATGGGGAGAGTATCCTGGATTGTGTGAGTAGGTCCTAAATGCAGTCACATGGATCCTTATAAGAGGAAGGCAGAGGGACATGTGACACACACAGAGGAGATAATATGAAGACAGAGCAGAGAGAGGTTGAAGGTGCTGGCCTTGAAGATTGGAATGATGTGGCCACAAGCCAAGGATGCTGGCAGCCACCAGAAGCAGGAAGAAGCCAGGAACAGATTATCCCCTGAGCCTCCAGAGGAAATGTGATCCTACCAACACCTTGGTTTTGGCCCAGTAACATTGATTTCAGACAGCTGGCCTCCAGAACTGTGAAAGAATAACATCTCTGTGGTTATAAGCCACCAAACAATGGATAATGTAGAGCCTTGAAGGCCATTGTAAGGACTTTGGATTTCATTCTGTGTAAAAGATGAGCCATTATTGCTAGGTTTTGAGAAGAGTAATGACATGATCTGACTTGTGGTTTTGTGTGGT
>JAQZBX010069448.1:0-15574 GCA_029593785.1 Cabassous unicinctus | reverse complement strand
TTCTCCCCTAGAAAATGCTGCTAGGTTAATCTCCTGAAGTGCAATTACATTCTTGTCATTTCTCTCTAAACTTCAGCAGCTCCTCTTAACTTATTACATTTTCAAATTCTTCAGTCTATCATTTAAAGCCACCTACGGTAAGACTTCATTGAATTCCCTCATAGAACTTATATTCCAGACTATATCAGGTACATGCTTCGTACTTCCAACATGCTGTGCTTTTCCTCCCACTATTCCAACTTCTAGAAATGTACCTTGCGCTAAAGTCCTCCAGAAATGCTCCTCGTTTAATGGAGCCTGTCTTCATTGCCTCTCCTGGTAAGATTTTTTAATTTTTACTTTTTAGGAGGTAATGAGGATTGAACCTGGGACCTCATATATGTGAATCAGGTGCTCAACCACTGAGCTACACCTGTTCCCTTCCCGGTAAGAGTTTTTTTTTTTTCCCTTTGAACCTCACACCAATTGGAACTTCATGTTTTCATGGCACTTAACATACTGTGGTGTGAACTATACTCTGAAAGCCGATAAGTTTATGTTCATACTCAACCAGATTTGAAAGTCCTTCAACTTACATGCTTATATATATCCTGCAATACCTAGCAGACTTTATTACTCATTAAAGAGGCTGATAACTATGAGTTAACTTATTTCTATTGCC
Organism: Cabassous unicinctus; assembly: GCA_029593785.1. Taxonomy (NCBI): domain Eukaryota; kingdom Metazoa; phylum Chordata; class Mammalia; order Cingulata; family Chlamyphoridae; genus Cabassous; species Cabassous unicinctus. Next base: position 14,913 of record JAQZBX010069448.1, on the reverse strand, counting down.
CTCTTCAGCTTTGATTATCATAGAAACTTCTTTAATAATCCAACAATTGCATGACCACCAAAATATGTGTGCTTTAGGAAATGTTATTTTTAAAGCCAGCATGCTAAGATGTAGCTGTGACACTGGGCATATATAAAACTACAGTTGACACACACTTGTGTCTGTATTCACACAACACAACTTAAAAAAATAAATGCCAGCTGATACACTCGGCAATGCTGTGCTACTTTCTACAGAATCCTGACCAGATTTCCACTGAGGGGTAGAGCCCTCCTAGCTCCCCTTACCCATCTTACGGTACTTCTCTCCTCTTTCCAGCAATTATCCTACTCTAGCCAAGTTCAAATCCACTCCACTCCTTGCATAAGCTATGGCATTCCTATGCTTGTTCATAATACCCTCAAACCAATTCCTTCTAAAGCTGTATACTCTGTGAGATGCAATTCAAGTTCCTCCTACAATAGTAAGTCACCTGCAATGATTTAGCTTGAGTTGTTCTCTTCTCTAATTAACGTCTTCAGTTTACATAAATGCAAAATAAATAAAACCTCAACTTTCTGCCTTCGATTCTTCTCTCCTTTACTTCCTAGAGGAGACTTCATTTCTCCTAAATAAGGTTTCAACACCACAGTGAGGTAGGGGTTATGTCTTAATGTATTTCTAACAGGACAGGATGTTTATATAAAAAAAGTGTGTGTTCTTGTACATCATCTCTTGCCCCGAACCATGGCCCTGAGAGGAAGAAGCTACTGTGATTCATATCTTGGATAAGGAGGAGAGGGATAAGGTGAGAGAGACAGACAGACAGGAGAGAAGAAGATGGAGAGTCAAAGAGGCCAGACACCTTCATCAGACTACAGTTAGTAAGTGCAAAAAAAGGCTCCAAATGTTGTCTTGTAACCCTGAGTTCCCCTCATCTCCTGCTGAGCCCCAGGCCTCACTATAGTGTTATGCACACCAGATACTTATTTTTTTTTAAGATTTATTTTTATTTATTTATTTATCCCCCCCCTGCTGCTTGTGCTTGCTGTGTCTATTTGCTGGGTGTTTTTCTGTGTCTGCTTGTCTCCCTTTGTTGTGTCATCTTGCTGCGTCAGCTCACTGTGCCGTGCGGGCCGGCTTGCCCTCAGATTCCCGGGGCCTCTCATATGGAAAACGGGAGCCCAACCAATTGAGCCACAGCTGCTTCCCCCAGATACTTATTGACCACAAACAAAGTTCTAAAGTTTGGCCGAAGAGCTACAAACTCGAGGAACTGTGCACATTTAGGTGTCTATGTCCCAAGTGAATTTATTATTTATTGAGATAAAAATTTCTGATTACAGTCATTAGGAGATGAAAATATAGTTGTTTACCATAAATATTAACCCTCTAGGAAACAGTTTACATGACAAAACCTGTCTGACCAACCACCAGCAAAAACTGGCAATGTAACAGTAAGTCTGGAGAACTGAAACTGCCCACAGAGGACAATTCAGTGGGAGAAGTTTAAGTCACAACACAACAAAAAATAACAAATATTTTCACTTATATTTGCCAATGCAACTAAGATCATGAAAATCCTAAAAACAGGAGTCTAGGGACAACAAGTAGGACATCGCCAAAAAAAAGCTCATAGAAGTAAAAGGAGACGTTCTGTGACCAGCCTGAAGATATTCCACAGTTTAAGTTTCCATGGGATATAAAATCAGACAATGTTTCAGTCTCTTCACCATTTTCCTCTAAACTTTTAATTCTTGGAAGTAGCCTACCCATGGACTTGACTTAGCAGTCTTGTCTTGAATAAAGATTGCTCTTCTCAGCAGGGGAAACAGAGAGAGAGAGATTGAGAGGTGATGAGTTTTTTTATTTGTTTATTATTATTATTATTGGAATAATGAAAATGTTCTAATAACGATTGAAGTGATGAATTCACAACTATGTTATTATACAAAATACCATTGACTGTACACTTTGGATGGATTTGTACTTTATTAATATGAATCAATAAAATTGATTTGTTTAAAAAAATGAAGAAAAAAATCATTTTACTGGAAGGCCTAGCCAGTGCAAATAAGAGATAAAAAAAATATTTCTCTTCTTGTGTATCAGCCCTTTGTCTCACTGGCTCTCTTCTTATCTATCTCTGCTTTAAGTAAGCTTTGTTCTTCAGGTAAGAGCAAAGACAGCAGAAGAGTGAAAAAAAAGGTCAAGAAAGAGAAATGGAGCGGGAATTAGAGCAAGAGCAAAAGAATGCAATCCTTAATGTAGCAACCCATAAACATTTGAGAAATACAAGAGGGTATCAACTCCCCAATTTATACCTTACATTTTTGAAAGGAGGTGCCATTGGAGTTTAAGAAATAGATACTACATTCCAAGACCAAGAAGATCAGTGCACTGCACATTTGAACTTTTCTCACTTCCCAATAAGTAATACAAATACCCTCATTTCCCAAGCAGAATGTGAGGCAGATCTGATGGCCTAGAATACAAAATTATAATCAAATCATTGCCCCACTTGAAACCCTGATTCCAAGCTCTATCTTGACAAGGTACAAGTTTCTCACCAGCACCCAGGTACTCAGCATCTCCCAGCCAGCAGGACTTGTCACTAATTCTTCTCTGTCACCTGCAGGTCCCAGGGCTGAACAATAGACTTGTGAGAGGCTGCTTACTCACTTTATTTACTGCTGGTTAAACCCAGGCTTCTCTGCCCTCCAGGACAAAAACTGCTCCTGGCTGGCTCTCTTTTGTCACCTCCCCCTTCCTCAGATGTGTCCAGCTCTCGGGACCAGGCTTCTTGGTTTCAGTCCTGGGTTTCACTCTTTTGGCCTGTCTCCCAGAGATCACAGCCCCATCTTGATCCCCAGGACCCAGGGCTGGGGCCCTGAGACTCACAACAGGTCTCCTAAAATGCTGATGCCACCTGACTTTCAGGGTCACCTGTTAGGACTGCCTTGTGCCTCAGTTCTGCCTGTGGAGGAAACCCCTTCCTCAAATTTTCAGGGGGGGATGTCTCTCACCCACCCCCATACTCTAACATTCTCTCTAAGGATGGTAAGCTCAGACTTAAATCTTCTGATGCTAAATAAGAATACAAAAAGAAAAATGACCTAACCATTCCATTGTTTAGTTGCAAAATTTTGTTCATCCTTAACTAGAATTCTAAAGGTTTTCTGACACTGCTGTTATATTTCACCTACAGGAAATTTGCCCAAGGAATAGCTTTCAATATAAACTTCTGCTTGAAGAATTATGGGCAATAAAATGTACCAGCTTTCTTCCTTTTTCTTCATTAATGAATTAGGGAACATAAAAGCGCAATTGAAAATAAAGACTCATGTATCATTGAGCTCTTCTTCTTAGGCCCTTTAATTGAATAAAATCATTGGTGTCAAATGTCATTGTGGGACAATGGAATATGACTGCTTTTTTTTCTTGCTTGTGGTTCAGATTCAGCTTATACTATAAATGCCTGAGAAGTGGGGATGTGTGTGTGTTTACCCTACTCAGTTCAAAGCCTAGACCTCTCCTGGGAAGAGAAGGCACTGCCAGAGCAAGGTGATGGTGGGAGAAGGACAGTGAGTAGAGACAGCCCTTGGGAAAGGAGCTGAAGAGTTGGCTCCACATGGGCAGGGAGCAAAGCTGTGTGGTTCACTGCTGTACCTCCAGAGCATAACACATGTTGGAGGAAGTAGTTGCCAAATAAATGGAGTCTCAAGAAGGAAACTGGGTGGGAGTTCTGAGACAAAGTACAGTCATATTGACACAAGAAAACAAAGCCACATACCTCTAACAAGATCATTCATCAAAAACTATGAAATGAAGCTTTAAACCAAAATCAAGACACCACACATAGCAAAATAACTGCCTGATTTGTTTATCCTCACTCAGAATATTCTTTGACCACCCTACTTCAAGAAAAAGAATTACCGCCAGGAACTTAAGGCACCGTAAACCTTCAGCTCCCTTTTATAACTATGGCAAATGTCAGGCTATATAGTGATGTGAGTCCTATTTTTTTTTTTAAGGAGGTACCAGGGATTGAACCCAGGACCTCATACATGGGAAGCAGGCACTCAACCACTGAGCGACATCTGCTCCCAAGTCCTATTTTAATTGTATTCTTTAGTGCCAAGTCATTCTAGGTTTAAAAAGTGAAAAAATAAGTAAGGATATTAAATGGTAAGAAGGCCTCTATGCACGTGGACATCTGGTCCAATCACTTGCTCTTGGTCAAGCATGAAATTACTCTAGTCAGATGCTGGTTTATGGAAAGGAATTGTGAACTCCTAAAGTCTTATCATGGAGTCTGGCTTCACTACCAGGCAATGAAACTCCAATGAGGGCCATTCTGTCCTCCCAGGGGCAGAGGTAGATGGTTAAGATAGGAACGCGCACATCTTCAATTACAATTAATACCTGCATGTGTGTCTGCTTGGAAGCAATATTGCATATTACCAACGCATACAACCTCAAAAGATTTTAAAGTTATAAATCGCACGCAGTTATGTTCTGTTAATAGAAGGAAACACTTGAGAGGGCAAGAGAAGTAATGTGTCCTTCAAATCAAGCAATGAGCAAGCAAGAAACAAAGCTTTTGTTTCCAAGAGTCAATTACAATTTATAGCCCACATTGTCTCCATTATAAAGATAAGAATGACGTTTCAAAAGTACCTGATTAGTTACTTACGTGGTCATATAATAAGTCAGATTTCATCTGGAATGAGTCAATGGTTCATCTAAGGACAACTTATGACTCAAATATTTCCCTCCATTAATCGATAATAAAATTTCCATTTTCCAACAGTGCATCACCATCAGGGAAATCAATGTCCCCAGATCATTATATAAACATAAATATCATCAGAGCATATCAGATTGAGAACCGTAAAAGAGAAAATTCATTCTGGGAGCTTTAAAATCTTAGGGGACCTTAATCCACAGCTTAGATGATGATAACTAATTGCTCTCCATCCAAGAGTATGAGGGAGAACTTGTTCATAAATGAAGAATGAAAGGCTGGAGGGGAACACGGGGGGATGGGAGGAGGAGAAACTCTGTGTCTAGTCCTTCGGGGCTCAGCTTACCATGGTCTCTAGGGTACCTGGCTCCCAAATTGGTCCAAGACATCAGGCAGTAGAAGCTGTATCTCAATTTCATGAACTTCTATCCAGAACTCACCATGGTTTAGCAAAGGATTAAAGTACTTAGGTTCCATCTTGGACTATGTTCCACTCACATGTTCCTATAAGAACCTTAATGGAACCAAGTGAGCCTATAAAGAGATCTTGCCATCTAGATGTCCATGTCCATGGGGACAGAGATCCAGGTAGCCTGAGGAAGACTAAAACCCTCCCTGAGATTCCCAAGCATCGATGGAGGGGTCCCACTGGGACTGCCATCCTCTCTGCTCTCTACCTGTCCTTCCCACTACAAGCTCTGATGCCAGAGGATGCAGGAATCCAAACAGGGCTCTCCCTGATACACAGTACAATACTGTCCCCTCAGCTCTAGCTGACATCACTTTTACCTTCCAATTTGAGTATTTATCAATACTCAAAACAACTCCATTTGTTTCCTAAGAGAGATTCTGGACCTGACTGTTAAAGAGTATATGGTACTTCTTCTACCTCATTGCAGTCTGTAACTGTAGAATTTGTCATAGTCTGAAAAGTAACGTTCAGTAGCCTAAGAAACATTGTGCCAGAGTAGGGACAAAGAGAAGCCAGAGATACGTCAGTGTAGGGGCAATGGCTCCGAGTTCTGCTGGGGCCAATTCTCTACTCAGGTAACCATAGAAGGGTGATGGCAGCTAAAGCCACCTGCAGTGGAAGGAGATCAGCCCTGGAAGCTGCAGAAAAGGGCTTTAACAGACGCAAAGGAGAACTCACTGGTCAGGAGGATGGAGGCCTTGGGGCAACGTGGTTACGATGATGGATTGGGCATTTCTACTGCTGTCAGTTCTGCCTCTTCTCCCTCAGGCTGCTCAGAACTAGAGTAACAAGGTTCCCAATCTCCGACTTCCTTCTTACCCTAAGTTGATTTAGAAGAACTGATGATAGGTCCATAAGGACATTTATATTTAAGAAACTGATAAGAGGACAATTTCCTCTAGCATTAGGGAAGATAATTAATTTAAATCAATAAACATTTATTCTGCTACTATTATGTACCAGCTTTTGGAAAAAATTGCTTCTATGGTCATGATCACTTTTGACCCTCACAACAATTCTACAAGCATTCTGTTTCTTATTACAAAGATGAGAAAACTGAGGCTCAGAAGGTTTAAGCTAGTAAGTGGCAGGAATGAGATTTAAACCTTGGTCCACACGACCACATACCAGATGCTCTTTCTAATGCAATCTAGTGAATGAGACAAAAACAATAATGACAATAAAGATATCCAGTGCTATAAAAAGCGGATGAACAAAGGGTGATGGTGGAAGTGGAGGAGACGGAACCTCAGATGTCTTCACATTTAAAATCTTCGTTCTCTCAACAACCAAAAGACAAAAAAAGAAAATTAAAAATGGACAAAGGACTTGAATAGACATTTCTCCAAAGAAGATATACAAAAGGCCAACAAGCACATGAAAAAATGCTCAACATCATTAGTCATTAGGGAAACACAAATCAAAACCACAGTGGTTAACCATTTCACAACCACTAGGATGGCTATTATTTTAAAAATGGAAAGGAAAAAGTACTGGTGAAGATGTGGAGAAATTGGACCCCTAGTACATTCTTGGTGAGGATGTAAAATGGTGCAGCCACTATGAAAAACAGTATGGCGGTTCCTCAAAACATTAAACACAGAATTATCTTATGACCTGGCAATTCCACTCCTTGATATAGACCCCAAAGAACTGAAAGCAGAGACTCAAACAGAACATACTTGTACACCAATGCTCACAGCAGCATTATGCACCATTGCCAAGAGGTGTGTGGTAGACTGAATCGTGTCCCCACAAAGACTAGTTCAAGTCCTAATCTCCATCCTGTGGGTGTGAGCTCATTTATAAGTAGGATCTTGAAAGCTCCTATCAAAATGAGGCCAAATTGAAGCGGGTGGGGCCTTAATCTGGTATGCATGGAATCCTTACAGGCAAAGGAAATTTGTGCACAGCAGTAGAAGCCACAGAAGGAGACCACAGAAGACAGCCACGTGACAGAGGCAGAGGCTGACTGCTGGCAAGCCACTACTAAGTACCACAGACTCTGGAGAAGGCATAGGCTGCCAACTACTTGATTTTGGACTTCTGGCCTCCAAAACTGTGAGACAATAAGTTCCTGTGTTTAATCCAGCCAATCTGTGGTATTTTGTTACAGCAGTCAAAGTAGAAGCAGCCCAAGTGTTCCTCAGCAGATAAATGAATAAAAATGTGGTACGTTCACACAATGGAATATTATTCAGCCATAAAAAGGAATGATGTTCTGATACATGTTGCAACATGGATGAACCTTGAAAACATTAGACCAAGTGAAATAAGCCAGACACAAAAGTACAAATAGTTTATGACTCCACTTATATGAAATAAGTATAATAAGCAAATTCATAGAGATACAAAGTAGATTAAGAGGTTATCAGGGCTGCAGGAAGGAGAGGGAACGGAGAGTTACTGCTTAATGGGCAAAGAGTTTCTGTTTTGGGTGATGAACAAGTTTTAGTAATGGAAGGTGGTGGCAGAAGTACCACATTGTAAAAGGAATTAATGGCACTGGATTGTACACTTAAAATGGAAAATTTTATGTTAACACAAAAAAATAAAAGAAAATTCTTAGGTCTAGGGTGTAGTAACTTATTATTCCAGTAAGTTATTGGAATAACTCAGGTACTTTCCAGCCCCTATAGAAGTAGAGAGGATTTTCTTAGCTATAGATATCAGCATTACTCTAAGAGACAGGGGAGAGCTCAGCATAGTGAAGACTTTTAAGGCTATCCTATGTTTCCATAAAGCCAGTCCTGCTGCCTTTGGAGCCAAGAACAGAAGATTTGGTCTTGTACACTAGGAGAAGGCGTATTTTGGAGGATTCATGCAACCAGAGATCTGTGAAGACCCCGTAAAGCAACTTACACCTTTTATGCGTGGGAACGTTAGGGAAAAGTTTATATCCTTGTTACTTGCTGGATTTTGAGTTCCTTTGACTCTAGGAGCCACATCGGCTCCAGAGAGGTAAGACAAACTGGAATGCTAACATGCCAGTGCCACTGCCAGTAAGATGCTAGCACCTACCACGTGAACATAAGCCAAAAAAGCACGACAAAAGCCATCATAAGCCGTCCTCTGCTTACTGTTTCAGTATCATCTGCTGCATTTTATGTTCCAGCTTCTGTGACTTCAGGTTGTACGCTTTTCCCCTCACCTAGAGTTCCCAGCTTCCCCATCATTCGGTCCACTCTTGTCCATCCTTTAAGACTCATCGTTTCTTCTATGAAGCATGCCTTGAATGCTCATCTGAGGTTCTTCTCGTCTGTATTTCCACAACATCTATTTCGATGCTCTTAACTACACTGCATTAAAACGGTCTGTTTGTGAGCCTGCCTCCTTCCCTAAGCTAATAGCTCCCTGAAGGCAGCAGCCAGGCTCCGTGCATCTTTGGCTCCTACTGGCACACAGGAGGTCATCAGTACAGATCTGTCGGATTAGCAGCTGTCAACACAGGTGCCAAAGGAGGCATGCATGTGTAGGACAGCGCTGCCATTATCTTCATCAGTGGCTTCAAGGAGAAAGGAGAGGGAAGACTAGGGAGATTTCGAGTGGAAGTGGAGAAGGACCAAGTCCAGTGGAAGATGACAGTCACATGGGACCTGTGTCTGTATCCATGCCCTAAGCTGTTATAAGAGCCCATAGGGAGGAGAGAAAATGAGCCCAAAGACCTTCCCCACCTGTATTTATGCCCACGACTGAGTCGAGGGAGTAAAGATGGCAGGTGCAGCAGTAATGCCCCAGCTCCTTTTCCTCCAGCGTTGAGCGTGAAAGCAGCTTATCCCCATAACCCCAGCAGCCACCAGGTGAGCACCTGCTGTGTGCCAGGTGCGGTGGAAAGTGCTTTCCCTGCTTCACCTCATTTGATACTGAAAACAAGGCCAAAAGGGAGATACTCTATGCCAATTTTTTAGTGCACTTTTTCCTTCTTTATTAGAGAAGGTGTGGGTTTACAGGACAAGCATGCATAAAATTCAGGATTCCCATTTACCACCTTATTAGTAACCCCTTGCACTTGTGTGGAATATTTTATAATTGATGAAAGCATATATTATAATTGTACTGTTAATTATAGTCCATGATTTAACTTAGGATTCACTTCTTAGTTCCATGGATTTAAAAAAAAACAAAACTTTATTGTTACCATATATACAACCTAACATTTTCCCTTTCAATCACATTCATGTATATATATTTTAGTGCTGTTAATTATGTTAACAATGTTTTGCTACCATTACCACCATCCATTACCAAACATTTCCATCATTCCAGATAGGAACGCTGTACATTTTAAGCCTTAACTTTCCGTTCCCTATTCCCACCCTGTCCCCTGGTAACCGATACTCTAGGTTCTGACTCTATGAGTTGGCATATTCTAATTACACCATATCATTAAGCTCATAGAATGTTTGTCCTTTTGTGTTTGGTTTATTTCACTCAACATGCTGTCTTCAAAAAAAAAAAAAGGACACGATGTCTTCAAGGTTCATCCATATTGTTGCATATATCAGAACTTCATTCCTTTTTACAGCTGAATGCTATTCTGTTGTATGGATATACCACGTTTTGTCTATCCATTCATTGGTTGATAGATACTCGGGTCCTTCTAGCTTTTGGCAATTGTGAATAATACCACTATGAACAGCAGTGTGCAAATTATCTGTACAAGTCCATGCTTTCAATTCTTTTAGGTGTATACCTAACAGTGGGATTGTCGGGTCATAAGGTAATTCTATATTTAACTTTCTGAGGAACCACCAAACTGTCATACCCAGTGGCTATATGATTTTACATTCCCGCCAATATTGAATCTATCCCTATTTCTCAGCATCCTCTTCCATTTTTTTTAAAATAGCAGCCATTCTAGTGGTGTGAAATGGTATCTCATTGTGGTTTTGATTTGCAGTTCCCTGGTGGATAATGATGTTGAACATCTTTTCATGTGCTTCCTGGCCATTTGTGTATCTTCTTTGGAAAGATGTCTATTCATGTCTTTTGACCATTTTTAAATTGGGTTGCTTGTCTTTTTGTTAAGTTGAAGGATTTCTTTATATAGTTTGGATATTGAATCTTTATCGGATATGTGGTTCCCAAATATTTTCTCCTATTGTGGAGGCTGTCATTTTACTTTCATGATAAAGTCCTTTGAGGCACAAGAGTTGTTAATTTTTATAAGGTCTCCTTTATCTATTTTTTCTTATGTTGCTTGTGCTTTGGGTGTGAAATCTAACAAACCATTGCCTAACATAAGGTCCTGAAGATGCTTTCTTACATTTTCTTCTAGGAGTTTGATAGTTCTGGCTCTTACATTTAGTTCTGATTTTTGTTTAAGGTGTGAGGTAGGGTCCTCCTTCTTTATTTTTTTGCAAATGGAGATTCAGTTTTCTCAGCACCATTTGTTGAATTCTTTCCCATTTGAGTGGTCTTTGTCCCCTTGTCAAAAATCAGTTGGCCATAAATGTGACAGTCGATTTCTGAGCTCTCAATTTGATTCCTTTGGTCAGTATGTCTGTCCTTGTGCCAGTACCATGCTGTTTTTATTACTGTGGCTTTGCAATAAGTTTTAAGATCAGGAAGTTTAGATCCTCCAACTTCATCCTTCTCTTTCAAGATGGCTTTGGCTATTTGGGGCCCCTTACCCTTCCATGTAAATTTGATGATTAGCTTTTTCATTTCTGCAAAAAAAGAGTTTTTGGAATTTTGACTAAGATTGTGTTGAATCTATAAGTTGCTTTTGGTAGGATTGACATCTTAACAATATTTAGTCTTCTGTGGAATGTTCTTCTATTTATTTAGGTCTTCTTTGATTTCTTTTAACAATGTTTTATAGTTTTCTGTATATAAGTCCTTTAAACCCTTTGTTAGATTTATTCCTAGATATTTGATTCTTTTACTTGCTATTGTAAATGGATTTTTTTTTCCTTGATTTCTTCTGATTGTTCACTGCTTGTGTATAGAAGCACTACTGATTTTTGGGTGTTGATCGAGGCCAACATTACCTTCATACCAAAGCCAGATAAAGATACCACTCAAAAACAAAATTATAGACCAACATCTCTTATGAACATAGATGCAAAAAGATGTAAGAATCCTCAACAAAACACTAGCAAACCAAATCCAACAGCATATTAAAAAATTATACATCATAATTAAGTGGAATTTATTCTTGGCATGCAAAAGTGGTTCAATATAAGAAAATCAATTAATGTAATATACCACATTAATAGAATGAATGAAAAAAACCCACATGATCATCTCAATTGATGCAGAAAGGCATTTGACAAAATACAGTACCCTTTCCTGATTAAAAAAAAACAACAACTTAAAACACTAGGAATAGAAGGAAACTTCCTCAACACGATAAAAGGCATATATAAAAAACCCACTGCTAACATCATACTCAATGGTGAAAGACTGAAAGCTTTCACTCTAAGATCAGGAACAAGACAAGGACGCCCACTGTCACCACTGTTATTCAACATTGTAACGGAAGTTCTTGCCAGAATACTTAGGCAAGAAAAAGAAATAAAATGCATCCAAATTGGATTGGAAGAAGTAAAACTTTCCTTATATAGAGATGACATGATCCTGTATATAAAAATGTCCTGAAAAATCCAGAAAAAACTCTTAGAGCTAACAAATTAATTCAACAATGTGGTGGGGTACACGATCTATGTCCAATTTTCAGGTAAGGAAAATGAAGTTGTAAATTAATATTAAATAGGCATATGCTTCAGTGTTTGATAGCAGAAAACACTATAATTCTGTGTAAGTCAGTGAAATTTAAATATTCATCATTGAAAGAGGAGTAACAAGAACTTTCTAGACCTTCAGCATCTGTCACGTTGCTCATATAGGCAGGGAAAGAGCAGCAGAGGTTAATGGAGTTTTCTGAGAAACCTAAAGAAAGCTAGAGAAAAGCTAGAGAGGCGGTTTGGAGGGAAAAAGGAGTTTTCGTAAAAGCTTCTATAAAACCATGGGAATCCATCTGACTTCACCATATTTATTTTCCCATTAAGAGAGTTTACTGGATTATTTAAAATGCACGAATCCAATCATTTTTATTTGCCTAGTCTGTAGTTTGTTGAACTTTGGTTTTCTGTGCTGAAGAGCAAACATAAAATGTTCAAACAAACTAAATTTGGTAACATTCAAATAAAGCAAATTATCGCTTTGAGAAAGCTGACATGGTGACGGACAGGGTTCGCCCTAAAGCACGTGCACAGAGATGTGAAACTGCCATCCACAAGAATTACTCTTGGACTATATGTGGTTCAAAGAAGTACTTTTAAGCCATTGCAGTAGAATGAGACCTAGAAGGTAGACTCAATGAGATGGGACAGCCGCCAAAGTGGCATGGGGGAAGGGAATCTGTTAACAAGACTTACACCATTAGTTTGGATATCTCAGTTTGGGAACAAGAGTTGGGACAGAGCCAAACTGCTCTGTGTAAAAGAGTGAGAGAGGACTTTGATGTGAAGGAGATGGAATGAGTGTGTCAAAGAAGGAGACAGGAGTGGAATTGAGGGTGAAAAGGGATGCCTGTTGGGTGGTCGGGGTCTCAGGGTGGGATGGAAGAACAGGAAGGAGGGGATTGCTAGGTTTAGTGTAATCCACTGCCTCTGCCTGCCCTTCAGAACCTTTGGGAATGTCTGTCTTGCTCATGAAAACTTGTGGGTGAGTGAGTCTTTGGGGTGGGGGGGATGTGAGAAGGTGCTGAGCTCTGCAGCTGGGTCGACCCACTGCGTGACAGTACACGGGGTCTCTACCTGCCATCCCAGCTCCATCTCACCCCCCAGCCTGGCCAGGGGGCACATTTCTATCACGAGAGCCACACCTTCAAGGAAGGTATTAATCACTGAAGGAACTGCTGGCAGGGTGGTCTCCTGTTAACAGATGAAAACTGAATTAGGCAGAGCAGGTGTAACTCAGTGGTTGAATACCTGCTTCGCATGTATGAGGTCCCGGGTTCAATCCCCGGTACCTCCTTAAAAAAAAACCTGAATTATGACAGCCAGGTCCACCGTGATCACCTTGCAGAACCATGAAGCCATCTAGACCAGTGAGCTTTGAGGGAGAAAGGGTAAAGGAAAGGTAGTAAAGCAGAAGGCACACAGTGAAGCTTCTGTGGGTACTACAGAGAGGGGAGAGACAAGAAGCCTGGGCAGACAGAAGGGGAGAGGGGGGGATGACCGAGTGGAGCTGGGTCACATGGGAAATGAACTATTGTCTGAATCACAGTTTTGTCTGGGGTCTGGAAAACGCCCACGGTTAGCTAAACACAGGGGAGGCGAGCTAAGGAAGGCATTTCATGCTCATCCCAACATGCTCCCTTACCCTTCCTGTACCTCAGTTTCCTCATCTGCATAAGGGGGTTAGCAATGGTGACAATCTCACCAGGATTACGTGGATTACGTGAACTTTTATACTTAAAGCACTTGGGAGAGTGCCCAGTGCCTGCAGACAGCCTGTTGTTTCTTACGTGCCTAACCCTGGGTGAGTGGGTCGTCTTTGAAATGGGGAATCGGGATTTTTAGATCTCTAAAGACCCCTGGATTCCATCCCAACCCCTTCACTCTCCAAATTTAAAACCCAAGGTCCAGAGAGCTCAAGTGACTTTCCTAACAGCACAGAGTTAGTTAATTAGTAGCAGACCTGGAATTAGAAACAGGGACAGAACTGAATGGGTGAGAGGAAACTGACAGGAATCATGGGACACAGGGGGCAGGAGGCATGAGTCAGTCCCCGGGACACAGACACACAGACAGACACACACAGACACACACAGGCTCGCACACAGACACACACAGATACAGATGCTCAGACACACAGACACACAGATGGGCACGCACACAGGCACACAGAGATACACAGACACACAGACTCACAGACACACAGACATAGCCATGGACCCCTAGACAGACACACAAACACAGACAGACACACAGACACACAGAGAGAGACACATAGACACAAACACACAGACATACAGACAGATGGACGGACACACACACACACGGACCCACAGACAGATACACAAACACAGACACACAGACACACAGAGAGACACACAGACATAGACACACAGACAGATGGACAGACACAGACACACAGAGACACACACAGACCCACAGACAGATACACAAACACAGACACACAGACACACAGAGACACAGACACACACAGACAGAGACACTCAGAGATACACACACACATGCACTCACACACACACAGACCTACAGACAGACACACCTACACACACAGGAAGTCAAGACCAAAGAGAAACATGGGCGCAAACCAAGAGTGAGGCATCGGGGCACAGGATTTCGAGGGAGCCGGCGGCAGAGGAGGACACCCAGAACCTTGGGGCTCGACAGGGCACGAGTGTGACCTCGTGAGACATGCAGCCTGAGTCACATGGCACACGCACATCGTGCCTTGCTGGAACACACGTAACTGAGCAGACCCCAAAAGGCTTTTAGTCGCGGGAGAGTTGGGGCCTCTGCACGGTGCACTCTCCTTCCAGCCATAGATGACGGCGAGGACTGAAGCGGAGGGCTGGCTGGACCACCAGCTTCTCCTTCAGAACCCATGCTCCCCATCCAGAGCCTCCTGCCTCACCAGCTTCTCCTGACCCAGAGCCTCCCACCTCAGCAGCTTCTCCTTCAGAACGCATGCTCCCCACCCTCTCCCCACCCAGAGCCTCCCGCCTCACCAGCTT
>JAQZBX010069446.1:0-15578 GCA_029593785.1 Cabassous unicinctus | reverse complement strand
AAAAAAAAAAAAAAGAAGAAGATACTAGAGGAGAGACCCTTTCCTTGCTTTTTCCAGCATCTAGAGCTGCATTCCTTGTCTGATGATGGCCTTTTCCTCCATCTTAAAAGCCTGCAGAGCAGATCTTCAAATCCCTCTCTTTGCTGAGGTCATCGCACTGCCTTCTATCTTCTGTAGTAGACTCTCCTCCTGCCTCCCTCTTATAATTCACTTGTGATTACATTTCAGCCTCACCTGGACAATCTGCCCTCTCTGGATTATCCAGGATACTCTCCCTATCTCAAAATCCTTAATTTAATCACACCTGCAAAGTCTCTGTTCCCATATAAGGTGATCTTCACAGGTTTCAGGGATTAGGACCTGAATATCTTTGAGAGTCATTGTTCAGCCTACCACAAGAACTCAGCCCTTATCCCTACCAAAAAGGAAAAGAAAAAAAGGTGGACTAGAAACATGATTCTGAATTTCACTCTGCTATACATACTTCCAACAAATCAATAATTTCTCTTTGTAATTCATGGAAATACCATCATTCCCTAAGAATACTTTTAAGCTATGAGTTCTGTTTTTAATGCAATGCTAACCAAAGTATTTATATATGAAGTCACAAAATAGGTTAAAATAAAAATGCTTATTATTCTCATTACTGGATTTTAATTCTTTTGGACAGAGCATTGTCAGAACAAAAAAGCTCAAGTAAATGGATGTGAGCCTGTTTTTTGATGCCTCTCCCTTAAATTATTGGAAAATGCTCGTTAATATTCTGGACAGAAAATGCATTTTAAATCATTTAGATTTTTCTTGGCAAAACTGCTCAAAATCCTTATGGAAAAATGCAGCTGCTCCATTCACTTACAGCGGCCCCAGCTGCCTTAAAGAGAACACAAAGGAAGTTCTATCATCTTGAGGAATAGACAAGCAAAGCATATTCTTGTAAATTGTTTGTACTTTTCCTTAATGCAGAAATTCAGAGATGGGTGCTTTACAGGCAGAAAATCTAATCTGTGAAAATACCAATGTAAAGACAAAATGGCCAACAAAATTTGATGTCTAAATGCTTTTATTGGCCTTGATAAAAGATCTTATAATTGCACCAACTTTAGTGGGAGAGGCTTTAAAGTATAGTCAATCTTAAATTATTAGCATATACTAAAGATTTACTACGTGTAATGATCCACACTAATGATGAGAAGCTTGGCAAAATTTCAGCCAATCTATAAAGCACTGATAGTACATCTTAGACTGGATAATGTTATTTGTAACTGAAAATGGAAATGGAAAACAAGTGCCTAAAATGACAAACTGGAGAATTAAAAACAGGACTAGGTAAGCTATGACAGAGGCTGAGGAATCATTTACACAGACGTGACAGTTGAAACTGTGAAAGTAAATGAGATCAGTGCTAGAAAAAAAAAGTACAGAATAACAGAGGACCTCTAGTGAAGATGTCAAACCTTCTGATTGACACCATCTGCTCCAAACACATAAAAATGGAAAGTAATAAACAAACAGAAAACAAAAAATTCAAAGCAAACTACAGGTTAATCCCAGCTATAAACAGGCAAGAAAATTCCTAAGTAAAAAGAAGAAACCAAATTCAGCAATGAAAACAAGTCACATATCACTAAAAGGTAATATTCATCTCAGGAATTCAAGGATGATTCAACATAAGAATAGGAATTTCCATAATAGCCATTTTAACAGAGTAAAGGTCAGAAACTATAAGATCATCTCAACCAATCCAGAAAAATTACTCTATAAATTTGATACTCGTTAATGTTAAAAATAAATCTAGCAAACTAGGATTATCCAGGTTTTTCTTAACTTGATAAATAGTATCTATTAAAAATTTACATAGTCAACATATATAAACAGTAAAACTGTAAAGGCATTCCCATGAAAGTCAGGAACAAAACAGTGTAGTCAACTAGAGATCCTAATCAATGCAATAACAAAAGGAAAAGGAAAAAAAAAGATATAACTGGGTATATGCCATTTCTGGATGCAGACCAGAAGAGAATCTATAAACAACCAGAACAATTTGGATAGTTCATCAAAATTTCCAGGGATAAGGTCAACATAAAAATCAATACTAGGGGGGTGGATGTGGCTCAAATGGTTGGGCGTCCGTCTGCCATATGGAGGGACCTGGGTTCGATCCCCGGGACCTCCTGGTAAAATAAAAAATATATATATATATAGAAGGCGCATGGGCTGCCAGGCTCTGTGTGCCAGTGAGCCGCCAGGCCCCGGGAGCCATGCAGCAAGATGATGACGTAAAAGGAGAGAGACAAGACGAGATGCTCCGAAAGCTCCGAAAACCAGGAGCCGAGGTGGCGCAGATGGCTAGAATACCTCTCTCCTACATCGGAGGTCTTCAGGATCGAATCCCGGGGAAGACTGAAGGAGGAAGATGAGAAGAGATGAAACAGACACAGAGAATTGCCCAGCGAATGGACACAAAACAGCAAATGGGGAAGGAGGGATTTAAAATGGATGAAGTAAATAAAAATAAATCTTAAAAAAAAAAAAAAATCAATAGTAGTCCTGTATATTGGATATAAAAATAAAATTTCATAGGAAAATTAAACCATTCACAATTAAAAAGAAAAAAAACTGTGAGATAATTATAACAATGATGTGTGAGACATTTATGTAGAAAGGTAAAAACCATTATTGAAAGTCAATTTTAAAAATTCAATAAATTGAGAGATAAGCCATGTTCATCAAGTTATCATTTCCCTCCAAAATCATCTATAAATTCAAAATAATTCCAATCAAAATCAGAAGAGAAATTTTCATGCAAATTGACAAGCTGATACCAAAATTATATAGAAGAGCAAAAATATCTAAGATAATATTAATTAAGTGGGGGGGGGCTTACTCTATTAGATATTGCATCTTTTTTTTTTTTTTTAAGATTTATTTATTTATTTATTTATTCCCCCCTTGCTGCTTGTGCTTGCTGTGTCCATTCGCTGTGTGTTTTCTCCGTGTCTGCTTATCTCCCCCTTGCTGTGAGGTCCTGCTGCATCAGCCCACCGTGCGGCGCGGGCCGGTCTGCCCTCACAAGGAGGCCCCGGGAAGCGAACCCAGGGCCTCCCATATGGTAAACGGGGGCTCTAGCCACTGAGCCACACCTGTTTCCCAGATATTGCATCTTTACGAAACCATAGTAATTAAGATAGTATGGTATTGAAACAGAGATAAACAAGTCAATGAAACTGGATAGAAAACCCAGAAACAGGCCCAAAAACACACACATAGAAACTTGGCATGTGACCAAAGAGGAATTAAAATAAATGAGGAAAGAACAGACCAGAATACACAATAGAAAAAAATATGTAACTGAATCCCAACCTCAATGCCTAAACAAAAATCAGTTCCTGGTGGATTAAAGACAAACGTCAAAAGCAAACTTTTAATATCTTTAGAAGGAAATATAGGAGAATATATTTGTGACCTTAGAGTAAGAAAGTATTTCTTAAGCTAGACTAGGAGTTCTGAAAGATTTCAGCAGGTCCATGAGCTTGAATTGAAAAAAAATCAACCTATTATCTTTATTTTCTCTGACCTCTCGCTGAAATCTAGCATTTCTTTCACTTATGAGTGTATACAATAAATTACAGTAGTATTCATTTCATATGACATTACAGTTGTTGCATATCTCAAAAAATCACTTATGTTCATCCATACTTCGAAATTACCATAGTTGTTAGACCCGATGCTAATTGAGTGTCATAAAACTATCTGTCGCTACATTCTGAGAAGGGGTCTGTGGTTTTTACCTGCTTGGCAAAGGAGTCCGTGGAACAAAAAAGGTTAAGAACCCCTAAGCTAGACCAAAAATGCACAAAACATAAAGGAAAAAATATATAAATCAAATATTTAAACCATATTAAATGCTAAAACTTCTACTCATTAAAAAACACTATAAACAAGGTTTAAATATGTGACAAAGACTGAAAATCATTACTTGTATTCCAAACAGAGAAAGGATTTTTATTCTGAATATATATAGATGGCAACAAACCAATGAGAAAAAAACAAAGACCCCACAGGAAAAAAATAAGAGCCAAGGATATAACTATGCAGTTTGTAAAAGAGGATACCTCATTTGAAATAAAATAAAACCACAAAGAGATCCATTTCACAATCAAAAGTTGGCAAAATTTTTAAAAACTTACAATTTCAAGTGGTGAAAGAATATGAAGAAATGGCATCTCTCAAACAAGTTTGGGAGGTGGTGGGGTGGGGATGGGGGATAAACGTAATTAGTACCAATCCTTTGAAGAGTAATCTGGCAATATCTTGTAAAGTTAAAAGATGTGCATACCCTTAGATCAAAAAAACTCTACTTACTTCCAGTAAGTACCTGAAGAGAGATTTTCAAATACAGTTCATTGCTGCATATTATTTCTATAGCAAATCCTTATATAGTACTTACTATGTGCCAGGCACTATTCAGAGTTTGTTATAAAAATCAACTCATTTAATACTCATAACAACCACATAGTTGGGTACTATTATAATTATCTGCTTACTTTTTATTTTATTTCATTTTTGACCCTCAAATCCAAGTTGGATTAATCAATATCCTTTGTTCATGACACAATTCCCTCATAGATCCATGTACGGCCCACATTCACGTATTAGTTTGTTAATTATGATAATGATGTAACAAGCACCATGAACTCAGTATCCAACAACGAAGTTCAGATCTTGACAATAACCTATATCTAACCATATATATATGTTCCCAGCTCGTACCCTCCCCAATAGATTATTAAAATTCATATTGATGTAGTTCATTTGTTTCAGCTGCTATGCAGCAGTTCATTGTGTGAATATATCATCATCCTCTGTTCAGGGAGGAGGGAACTGAGGCAAGTCACTTGCCCAAGGTTGTGCAGCTATTGAAGTGTGAAACCGAATTTAAATCCTAGGAAAAACTGCCTGAGTCCCTGCTTTTAGCCACTACACAATGCTGATTCTCAGCTTCAAATATAATATGCAGAAAAAGAGAAAAAACTAAAATGTTTATCAACAAAGAATGGAAGCCTATTTAAAGGTGTATTTATAAAATGAAATTGCTTACAGCAGTTAAAATGAATGAACTAAAGCTATATATAAAAATATGGATAAATCTCAAAAACAGGATGTTGAGAAAAAAGGTGCAGAATTATATGTACAGTATAAAACCATTTATATGAAGTTTGGAACATGCAAAACCATATTATATCTTTTTTATAGATGCAAATGTATGTAGCAGTTGTATAAAAACATGTGTGAGAATAGCAAATACCAACTTTAAGATATACTTACTCTGGGCAGGCAATGGGAAAGAAATCGGATTAGGAGAGGGCAAAGAAAGAAATATCTTGAGCAAATCTGACAAAATGTTAAGATTTCACAAGCTAATTGGTAGATTCATAGGCAATCATTACAGTATTCAAAATAATTTTATCTTGAAAAGATTAATGAAAACAGTTTTATAAAGGAAAATGAGTTAGTTTCATATAATTAAAAGTCACAACCCATTATAATAATTAGGACAGTTACAGTCTACAGACTTGAACAGTGAAGTGATTTTATAGGTTAGATATTTTTTTCTAGAAACCAAGGGAGATAATCACGGCTCTGATGCAAGGTTTATATAGTGTCTCTCCCTCTCAAAATATGCAATGCAAATTAAAAACGATAATGAGCTATGAGTATAAGGCAGGAGTTGTTAACAAGAGGTCCGTGAGCTTGAATTGAAATTCAAAAAGACTTTCTTGTGGTGACATGTTGGTGTGGGTGTGATATATTTATTAAATAATACACAGTATAGTGTGGACTTAGTAAGGGGTCCATGGTTTTCACCTGATGGGCAAAGGGGTCCATGGAACAAAAAAGGTTAAGAACCCCTGGTAAAAGGAAATCCAAAGTACTTCTGATTTTATCAATAATAATAGAAAACAATGCAATTTGTGAGGATTTATATGATAGACAATGTTTTCTAAAGCAATTTTGATGTTTTTTATGCAACATGAAACAAAATGTTTCCAAACAGATTTTCAAAATAAGAAAAAAAGAATGAAGATTTTGTTGTTGCTGATGTGTTATTTTGGTGCTCCTAATTGACAAGTGCCTAAGCATGTTTCTAAGCTGCCATAACCACCAACCCCTCCGAAACCTTTGTTGAAAATCTCCAAAAAGTATTTAACACACCCTGAAAATCAATTATGACTATCACCTCCTTTGAGTGATTTAATCAAGAGCTGTACCCCCAAAGTTTTCAGAATCCAGTTGGGAAAATGTAAATGTGTGAAGCTTCTGGGCATCAAGGACTTGTAGGAGCTGTTATTGGGAGCCTTCCTGCACCTTGAAAAGGCAATTCTAACTTTGCTGAAATATTTTACTGGGCAATAATCAAGTAGCTGCCTGAGGCAAGGGTTTGCTGGGTATAAGAAATAAGTACAGTGCCCAGAAAAGTGAAAAAAGTGTTTCAAAAGGAAGAAGGGACATTTGTGTCTGCATAAAAGGGAGAATTCCTAGGGCCACATTTGCATGCCCAAGAAAAGACACATGCACGGAAAGGATAAGGGTGACCCCTATATATTGGCCTTGACCTATTCTTTAAACTCATCATATGGATAAGCTCTGAGGAGAAGGCTCCCACAGGTCAGACTGCAAAGACTGGGAATGGTGTTAACCTTTTTCCTTTTTTTTAAGGTTAGCTCCTGGCATTCAAGGAAGGCTCTTCTAAAACCAACTGTCTAAAAGCTTAAGGAACAGACATCTCAGAACCTAATCCTAGCAATGACACATTAAAATATCCAAATGTCCAGGTTTCAGCAAAATATTACAAAGCATATGAAAAACAGGAAGTGATGGCCCAGGCAAAGGAAAAAACCAAAGCATTAGAAAATATCGAGGAGGAGACTCAGACCTAGGACATACTAAAAACTTCTTTAAAAAATGGTCTTGGGAAGCGGATGTGGCTCAAGTGATTGGGCTCCCGTCTACCATATAGGAGGTCCAGGGTTCGATTACCAAGCCTCCTGGTGAAGGCAAGCTGGCCCACGCAGCAAGCTGGCCCAAACAGAGAGCTGGCCCGTGTGGAGTGCTAGCCCATGTGGAATGCTGGCCCATGCAGGAGTACTGGCCCACATGGAGTGCTGACCCAAGTGGAGAGCTGGCACAGCAAGATGATGCAACAAAAAGAGACACAGAGGAGAGACGATAAAGGATGCAGCAGACCAGGGAGCTGAGGTGGCACAAGAGATTGAGCGCCTCTCTCCCACTCTGGAAGGTCCCAGGGTCAGTTCCTGGTGCTGCCTAAAGAGAAGACAAGCAGACACAGAAGAACACACAGCGAATGGACACAGAGACCAGAAAGTGAGCACAAAAACAATGGGTGGGGGGAGAAATTTTTAAAGATGGTGCTAAATATGCTCAAAGAGCTAAAGGAAAACATGAAGAACTAGAGGAAATCAGAAAATTGATAGATGTACACAAAGAGAATATCAATAGAGAATGGAGAGCGCGGAGCTCCACCAAGCTCGGCTCTTGGCGCCTGTGTGGCGGCGGATGTCGCCATCCAAGGCCATGGCTCTTGCTGTCTGAATGGTTTACTGTGGCACTTGAGGCTACAAGCCCAAGTATTTTCAGCTCAAGAAGAGGCTAGAAGATGAGTTCCCTGGCTGCCTAGACATTAGTGGCGAGGGGACCCCCCAGACCACCGGGTTCTTTGAAGTGATGGTGGCAGGGAAGTTGGTTCACTCCAAGAAGAGAGGTGATGGCTTTGTGGACACAGAGAGCAAGTTTCTGAAGCTGGTAGCTGCCATCAAAGCCGCCTTGGCTCAGGGGTAGAAAGCCCCGAAGGCAGAGTCCTGCAACCTCAGCCCAGCCGCCCTTGGCAGCCGCTTCATGAAGGGAAGGACTGATATGCGTCATGGATGCCTGGTCTTCCTCTGATGCCCCTGCGGCCGCTGAACGGGGCAGAGGTTGATGGCCCTGGTCTTTGCCTGTGTGTGTGTGTGTGTGTGTGTGTGTGTGTGGCCTGGAAATCTGTTCACACCTGCTGCCCTCCTGACCCCCTTCTCCCTGAACTCCCCCGTGTCTCCTTGTGCTGTTGCCCTTCCACTCCCAGAGTTTTTACCCCCTGGAGTATGCCGGGAGCAGGTAGGAAGGTCAGGATGAGTGGGTGAGTGTCTCAGATTACAGCAACAGTTCATAACTCTAATAAACATTGGAGCAGTTAAGCAAACTTTAAAAAAAAAAAAAAATAGAGAATGGAAATTATGAAAAGGAACCAGCCAGAGGTGAAGACCATAATAACAGAAATTTAAAATTCCGTAGAGGAGTTCAACAGCAGACTGGAACTGGTGGAAAACAGAATCTGTGACCTTGAAGATAAAACAATTGAAATCATCCAGTCTGAGAAGAAAGAAGAAAAGAATGAAGAAAAGTGAGCAGAACCTGAGGAACCTGTGGGACACCACCATGCCTACCAACATATGCATTGTGGGACTCCCAGAAAGAAAAGAGAGAAAGGAGGAGAATATTTAAAGAAATAAGGGTGGAAAATTTCCCATGTGACTTAAACAGACACATCCACGATGCTCAACGGACTCCAAATGGGATGAACCCAAATAGATCGATACCATGTCATGTTATAATCAAACTGTCAAATTCCAAAGATAGAGAATTCTGAAAGTCACAAGAGAGAAGGAATGTGTCACATAAAGAAAGCCTCAATAAGATTAAGTGCTGACTTCTCATCAAACTATGGAGGCAAGACAGCAATAGGATGACATATTTAAAGGGCTGAACGCAAAAAATTCCCAACCAACAATTCTATATCTGACAAAACTGTCTTTCAAAAATGAGGGAAAGAACAAGAAACAAAAAATAAAAATAAATAAAAAATAAAAATTTTTAAAAATGAGGGAGAGAGTAAGACATTCCCAGAGAAACAAAAGCTGAGGGAGTTCATCACCACTAGACAGTCCTATAAGAGTTGCTAAAGAGAGTTCTGCTGGTTGAAAGGAAAGGACAATAGACAATAGATCAAATCAGGCTCTCTGGTAAGGGTAACGCTATTGGTAAATATAAATGCCAGTACTATTAAATTTTTTATTTGCAACTCCACTTTTATTTCCTACAGGACCTAAAATCAAAGGCATAAAATATAATGATAAGTCAGTGGTTTTGGACTGATAATGTATAAATATGTAATCTGTGACAAGAACTGTACAATGGTGGAGGACAGAGTGGTCTAAGGACACTGTTAGTATATATCATTGATGTTAAGTTAGTATTTAAACAAATGGGATTGCTATAGATTTAAGATTTTAAATTAAACCCCACAGTAACTATAAAGAAAATATCAGAGAATGTACAAGCTCGTAGAGACAGAAATCAGACTACAGGTTGCCATGGGTAGGGGGCACAAGGAATAGGAAGTTAATGTATAATGGGTGTAGGGTTTCTCTTTGGGGAGATGGAAAATTTTTAGTAATGGAAGGTGGTAAGGGTACCGCAACATAGTGAATGTGATTAATCCCATTGAATGGTATGCTTGGGAGTGGTTGAGATGGGAAAGTTTATGTTGCATATATGTTCCCACAATTAAAAAAACAGAATGAGCAATTAAAGAGACAACAACAATGAAATGCAATACATGATCCTGGACAGGACCTATCAAGGAAGGAAAAAAGGCTCAAAAGGATATTATTGGAACATATGAAAAAATTGGAATATAGACTGGAAGCTTCATATCAAAGTTAAATTACTTGAACTTGCTAACTGCACTTAGGATGGTTACAAAAGTGAATATCCTCATTCTTAGGAATGTACATGGCAGTATTAAGTGTTCAAGGAGGATGATCTATACAATCTACAATCAAATGTTCAGAAAATGGATTGATAGACTGGTAGATGGATAGATAGATGGATGGACAGATGTGGCAAATGTGGCAAAATCTTCAAATTGGTGGATCTAGGTATCTGGGGGACAGGTATGCTGGAGTTCTCTGTGTGGCATTTGTGGTATTTTTGTAACTGTCCTGTAAGTTTGAAAGTATTTCAAAATAAAAAGTTAAAAAAAAAAAAAGAGAGAGAGAGACAATATGTACTAAGGGTTGCTTTTTTATTTTTTAATTGACCATATATGATCTTGTATCAATCTTTCTTGTAAAGACGTTATCATATGTTGGGCAGTGTCCCTGTATAAGTAATACTGGCATAAGTTTTACTGCGTGTAACAGCCCAGCCCCTGCTGACTACAGCTGGCGTGCTTCTTTGTAGCTCAGACCCTCAGGATATTGTCCCTTCTCACTTGGGCTGCCCAGAATAGGGACCTTCAACCTAGGGCCCCATGTGTACCCCATAAACTTTAGGATGACAAACTTGAGCACAGATATGTTTACACATAAATTTCCAGATGCTCGATATCCATTTCTACTCTTTCCTAAAATTGATCTTCTGAGAATCCTTGAGTGTGCCAGTCTCCTCCCCCACTTTCCCCATTAGACTCCATTTCCTCTCAATTTACAAAAAAGGCAAACCTCTTTCTCACTCTAAATCTTTCCAGGGTGCATGGCCTCAGGGTATAATAATCACTGGGACACCAATTAAAGAGACAGTTCAAATTTTACAAGCATCAATTTTGAGAAAGTAAACAACTATAAAGGGTGATTAACAAACCCTTTTGCTCTGAACAAAATTGAAAGAGGGCATAATCCAGCTGTCAGCTGATAATTCAAAGTAATTTTTTATAAGATTGCTATAATATTTGGGGCAGAAGAATTAGAATCAGTTCAAATAACTGAATGATAATGTTATAACAAAATTCCTTTTACTAACATTTATTTTTCACATGAGCCAAGTTTCTCAAAATTATTGTTACAAATGCAAAAATAGGAATAAAATTGTTGTTTAACCCTGTTTTATTCTGGTAATAAATAATACTCATTCAAGAAGACAAAGTCTTAATTATCACTTTTAAAAATATACTTCAAATACAATTTTACTTTTTTTAAAAAGTGATAATTATCAAATCTTTTATAAATTTATGCTGCTTACATAAATTTTATGCTGCTAATAGTTAAAATGGATACTTAATCCAGCAGAAAATTTCTTAGCACTGAAAGTCTTATGGTTACAGAAATTTTTAAAATAATTAGTTTAAATTTATATACTTTTTTATTGCCAGGAAGTATGATACAGTGATCAGTAAAAAAAACAATCAAGCATAAAAATGTATTTCATGATGATATAATTCTGCAGAGGAAGGGGAAAGAAATATATATTTAGTGAGTAAAAGGAATAGTATAAAATTTGACTGTGAAAATCTTCTTTATATATTTTTTAATGGATGACAGTAGGTCTTAAATTCCTATGCTATTTATATTCCATTGGATACACTTAAATGAATGATGTAATGGTGTTTTTAATGACAATATTTACCATAAATCTGTAATCACATCCTTGCAGCAGTTTAAATTTATGGCAAAAATGTTAGATGTCAATTTAAAAATGTGTAAGGAGGAAAATAGTTTTTCAAAATTCTTTTAAGGGATATAAAGTCCAGTGGCCTAGAATTTCATATAAATGTTGTACTTAAATCTAGAAACCATTCAAATCTTAGTTTCTCTACAATTAGCTTTCTTTTCCTCCCCCCCATCTCCCAATTAGCCTTTTCTCTTTTGTTGTTTATTTAATGGACCAAGGTATAAAGCTTTGGCTTTCTTAAAAAAAAGATACATTAAAAATCACTTGAAATAAAGAAACTAAATACAAATATAAAAGATCTACTATGGATAACACACCATGACTCATGAAGAAGTTTTACCAAAAATAAATAAATAAATAAATCTGACTCTGATAGAACTTCTTGATAGAGATTCTAAATCTAGCTACAAATTCCCAGGAAAAACAGAGTAAAAGAACCTATTAAATGACACCATAGGCATGCAATCAGCAAACAAATGACTCACTTTCTCTAACAGAAATTTCTAACAAAAACAAAACAAAAAAACAGAGAAAGCAGAACAATTGACTAAAAAAGACTTAGGAGACATAGGGACCTTTATAAGATCCTGTCTCAAGCAAACAATTAAACAATACTATGATATTGATGAGACATTTGGAAATTTGAGCTTACAGGATATTTGATAATGTTAAGGAATTCTCATTGATGGCTTTAGGCATGATGGACGATATTGTGGTTAGATAAGGTTTTATTATTTTTTAAAATTATTATCTTTCAGAGATACAAGTGAAATATTTAGGGCTGAAATGTTATGATGACTGGGATTTGCTTCAAAATAATAAAGGAGGGAGGACTGGGTGGGGTATAGATGAAGCCAGATTAGCCATGTGTTGGTTACTAAGGTCGGGTGATGGATAGATGGGAGTTCATTCTACTATTCTGCCTACTTTTGTATATGTTTAAAATTTTCCATAATAAAAAGCTAACCAGGGAAGCAGCTGTGGCTCAACCCCTTGGGTGCTTGCCTACCACATGGGAAGTCCCAGGTTAGGGTCCCAGTGCCTCCTAAAAGAAGACGAGCAGATGCCTCCTCCCGCTGCAACAAGCAGATGCCACAAGCTAGCAGATGCCACAGCCCACAGGGAGTAGATGTGGCTCAGCTGTTGGGCACTCGCCTCTCATGTGGGAGGTCCCGGGTTTGATTCCAGTGCCTCCTGGAGAAGGTGAGCAAACAATGAGCAGACAGGCGAGAGAAACATCTGGGGGAGGGGGGGGAGGGATAAATAAATAAAATGAATCTTTATTTAAAAAAAAAGCTTCTACCCCCAAAAAACAAACTTAGTTTTGATGAAGATTTCCTAGGTAGGAGTTCTTCAAAAGTATGGTGATACTGGGAGTAGTTTGAGCACCTGCTTCCCGTGAACGAGGTCCTGGGTTCAATCCCCAGTACCTCCTCAAAAAAAAAAAAGGATGGTGATACAGAATCTAAAAAGAAAAAAAATGTATATGTTTTTTTAATGAAATATTTCAAACATACCAAAAAGTATAAAAATAATAGAAACAACAGCTGTGTTTCTACCACCTAGTATAAAATATAAGAAACATAATGTTTCCCCAATTCTATTTTCCCCTCTGTCCACTTATCCCTCCCCTCCCCAAAGGCAGCCACTATCCTGAATTTAGTGATGCAGAGTCCCATATATTATAGCTAGTCTTCAAAGAGAGCTCACCAATGAGCACACCTCCAGGCATTCATGCCTTGTGTAGACAGGTCCCTCCCCTTGTATCTGGGCTAGCCCTAACTCATGCTTTTAACCAATATAACATGGAGGAACTGATGCTCTGTAACTTCTAAGGCCAGGTCATAATAAGCCTTGCAACTTCCACCTGGATGTCTTGGAACACCTGTTGCAAGGTCAAACATTTTGGAAGTCCAGCTGCCACATTGTAAGATTCCCAGACCACCTGGACAGGCCAAATATAGGGTGAATTCTCAGCCAACAGCCCCCATCAACTGCCAGCCATGGGTGTCAGTCATCTTGGACATCCAGTCCAGTTATGCTTTCTGATGACTCCAACCCAGCCCCAGTCATTGCTGATTGCACTGCATAAGAGACGCCAAGCAAGGAGTGTGGCAACTACCCACAGAACCGTGAGAGACTAGAATAAACTCATGCTTTAAATTACTAAGTTTGGGGATGATTTTTTTCACAGAAATATGTAATCAGAATATGACACTTATCTTATACTATCTATTAATAAAATTAAGTACTTTAAAGAAGCAAATATGGGTAGCAAAAATAGTATGTACGATTTTTTGATACCCTTTCAACACTGTATTGAAGATAAGACACCAGAGGCCAGGAGTGGGCAAACCATGGCCTGTGGGCCAAATCCAGCCTACCATCTGGTTTTGCATAGCTCACAAGCTGCGAATGGTTTTACATTCTTAAATCATTGGGGGGAAAAATCAAAAGAAGATGACTGTTTTAGGAGACAAGAAAAGTATTGAATTTAAAATTTTGGTGCCCATAAATGAAGTTTTATCAGAACACTCATCCATTTAAATTTTGCCTACACGTATTGTCATTGGCTGCTTTCATGGTACAACAGCAGAGTTGCATAGTTGTGACAAAGACCAAATGGCTCACAAAGCCTAAAATATTTACTTTCTGGTCATTACAGAAAAGAACGTTTGCTTGCCATAAAATAACTTACCATAGGTGTCCCATGGAGTAGAGAAACCCATTAGTACAGATGAAGAATAATACATGAAAGACACTGAAATTGACCCACAGGAACAGAGTGAGAAGTACCCTTTAAAATACCATCTAAAACAAAAGCCAGCAAGAATACAAATGATTAGTACCCTCCCACAATAAATCTACCAATCAGAGAGCAAAAAAAGGACTGGTAGGGAGTGGATGTAGCTCAAGTGGTTGAACACCTGCTTCCCATGTACGAGGTCCAGGGTTCGATCCCCGGGACCTCCAAAAAACAAATGAAAAAAACCAACTCTCATTGGAGAACAGATGTAGCTCAGTGGTTGAGTGCCTGCTTCCCACATATGAGGTCCTAGGTTCAATCCCTGGTACCTCCTAAAAAAAAAGGAAGGACTGGGAATAAAGGAGAAAATAGTTTCAAGATCACCTGGACTCTACTCAGAGGAAAATAGTTAAAATGGGTCTTAAGGAGTATAGTTGGTTGGGCTTCCTCTCAGAGGTGAGCAATTTCAAACTGAAAAGGGAAGGTAAGGAAAGAGAAAGGAGATATATACTAGAAATAGGCTATGTGTGAAAACACATTTAAAACATACCTTCTAAGTTATACAAAATAATAAATGTAAATAGCCTTTACGTGCCAGTAGTTTTCCAAACAGTTAATCCATTATTTCCTCTAATTGTAGAACAGATATTATCTTTAATTATTGACTGTTCTTTTACTATTAAAGGTTGAAATTTCTCATATAAACACTTGTGAGGCTTAAGCAAAGCTCCAGAACAACTTGGGCTTTGGAATTTAATCTGTAGACCAGTGAACACCAAGAAAAAGATGTTGTGAAAATTTAAAATAATAACAACAGTAAAATCTGGAATACTGCTATCTCCATTTTGCTGAGGATTAGAAAACTTAAGTAATTTTTGCTCAAAGTCACAGAACAATTAAGTGGCAGGACCAGGTTTCAAACCCAGACAGTCCTTTCCCAGGGCCCAGGTCCTTAGCTCCAATTCATTACTGCTGCTCCAAAAGTTCATTTTAAATCCCCACATAATATGAGGGTAGTATCAAAGTCAAATAATACTCTGTTAAGCCTCCAAAAAATTTTAAAGTCACTATATTAGGAAATATCAGGTATGGTATTTTTATAATTTCACAATATTAGTTTTGATTCTTTTTTTACACTATCTCAATTTAACACCAGTGGAAATTTTAAAGCCTCAGCTATACAGTGTATTGTAATCAAAGCTGATTGAATACTTAAGCATGCATAAATTAATAGCAATCAACATATGCCAAAATTCTAAAAGAAGTTTAGTTACACAAAGCAAATACCCAAAAAACAGCCTTTAGAGTTAAAAAAAAAAAAAAAAAAAAA
>JAQZBX010069445.1:0-15576 GCA_029593785.1 Cabassous unicinctus | reverse complement strand
CATGGGAGGAAGTTCACCTGAACATACATAAAAGGTATATAAAATTGTTCAAATGCTCATGGGGCATGGTCACAGTGGGTGGAGAACCACTCAGTAAATGAGAGAATACTGAATTCCCATCCTGGACAGCTCTGCCATATTCTCCAAGGGAGTAGTAACAGTCCCCCAAGTGCAGGGGCAATGTCTGGCAAAGTAGGATGATTCACTGATAAGCTCTTGTTATTGATGACTAGCCTTATGAGTCTTGGCTCTTGAAATTGAAACTTAGCCTATTGTTATGGGGTGCCTAAGTGTTGCCTCCTGAGAGTCTCCTTGTTGCTCAAATGTGGCCTCTCTCTAAGCCAAACTCAGTTTATGAATGCATTACCTTCCTCCTAGTGTGGGACATGACTCCCTGGCAACGAGGGATTACTAACAAGTGCCAACAGGCAATACAACTGGAAAAAGACCTGGAATAAAATGGGGAAAAGGTAAAGACAAATGAGTTCATATGGCTAAGAGACTTCAAAGTTATTTGGGAGGTGATCCCAGAGGTAACGCTTATGCACATCTCAATAGGACCTCATAGGCTTCCAATGTGGATACACTCCAAACAGAGGGGCTCCTGAGGGCTCTGGAGACACTCAGGTCCTATATCAGGGCAGATAGTCCCAGAATTTTGTGTCTTATCAGTGGGCCCTACTTTGGAAACCTTGCTTCTGAGAGTGACAGAGTTGGACCCAAATTTGTCTTCCCCGCACATGGTCAATCTGTCCCTTCTATTCAAACCTATATGTGTTGCCAGAGTTTGTAGGTGTACTTCTAGAGACCATCGTCTTTGGGCTGTCCATGTGTCAGCTGGGCCAGGAATCTCGGTGGATCTGCAACTCCTATCCTACAGCTCAATGGACTCACCTGGTGGGAAGATGATGATGGACAACAGCCATCCCAGGGAATGGAGAGAGTCTGCAGCTGCAGGCAGGATAATCCCATCCATTTTATCCATGAGTTATAAGCCCCCTTTCACTTGGAGGTGGAGTGGGCATCACCATCTCAGACTCCTCAGGATTGGGGGAAGAGCTATGGTCTAGAGTGGACTTACTAGCATTCTGTTATAGACATATTGTGATTCACACAGTGGAAGTAATTACAACATTAATGTGGAGCCAGTGGCCACTGGATGCTTTAGGGGCAGGGAAAGGGAAAAGCAGTTGTAATACAGGGGCTTTTTCGGGACTTGGGAATTATCCTGAGTGACATTGCAATGACAGATATAGGCTATTTTATATCATTATATAACATGCAGAACTGTGTGTGAGAGAGTGTGGTCTGCAATGTGAACTATGGTCCATGCTTAGTAGCAAAGCCCCAAGATGTGTATATCTATTGCAGGTGATGTGCCACACTAATGAAAGATGTTTATGTGGGAGGTTGTGGGAGGAGTGGGAGGTGGGGCATATGGGAATCCCTACAATTTTTGTGTAACATTTATGTAATCTAAGTATCTTTAAAAAAAAAAAGTGTGGGTTGGTTTTAGAGCACCTTCTTGATTGAGAGAACTACAACATGTAGAAATGGGGGAAAAGCTCATTCAGAATGAAAGGAAAGGCATTGAGTAAGTCTTGGGATATTAAAATCAACTTACTTCTAATATGCAATTTTGTTGATACTGAGCAAAAGTAGATTCATTTTCCTGATGTTCCTTAATAGTCAATTCCTCAGACACTGGGGTTTCAAACAGAGAATGTATTTGATGTGCAAGCGAAGGAGCACAGTGGTCTAATTACCACAAACTGTCTCGCTGATCTCCAGAAATTCTAATCTTTTATAAAATCGGGGTGCTAATGAATAATTGGCATGGATGTAGACACAGATTCCTTCATTAATAGACATTAAGTGGTTGAACAGAATGGGGGTAGGCACCAAACCAGGGTGAGTCACAAAATTACAATCATTATCAGAGATCAAGTTTTTGGGATCGGGAAGTACAGAGTAGAGGCCAATCACATGGTTTTCCATATGGATATTAAACAAGAAGGTGGAGTGGTTAATCTAGATTTATCCTTTACATAGTAAGTACACGCAAGAGTAAGCCAAAGTCTAGAGTAACCAAAATCAGAGTGAGTCCTGTTTAGAAACACCATCACAATAGCAGGTCTAGCCTAAATCCAGCCAGTTTTGGCAATTTTTGATATTAAATTTTGCTATTTTATAATATAAAGGCATCTATGAAATGATTTTGTAATCATAATTTTTTATTAATTCTTAACCCTTGGTTACAGTATCCTTGACTGGATCCTGGCAAAGAAAAAAGACATTAGTAGCAAAACTGGTGAAATCTGAACAAAGCCTGTAGTTTTGTTTTTAGTATCATGCCAATGTTAATTTCTTAGTTTCAAAAATGTACCATGGTTATTTAAGGTGTTAACAGTACAGGAAGCTGGATGAGGAGTTTATGGGTACTTTCTATACTTTCTTTGTAACTGTTTTGTAAATCTGAAATTATTATATTTTTAAAAATCAACTTTCTCTTTACCCCACATATAACAGAAACCATTTCAGTCTAATTAAAACAAGTATTATTAATTTTTACCAATATTAGAACCTATTAGTCCTACCACTGCTTGGAAATGTTAAAATCAGTAAGTTTATAGGTACTTTTTTGTAAATGAAGGGAGACCCATGGTGAGTAGCAAAGGGGACTCTGGGGGATGTCTGGAGCATATATCTAGCTGGTGAGGTTCAGGACACATAACTCATTGCTCCATCCCAAAACTTATCCCAGGTGTTCCCTTGCCAGATTCTGGGCTTGGGGCAATTGATTTTGAGGTTCTTTTCAGCTGAGGGCTAGCTCAAAGATCCAGTCCCATGACCTTGTACCCAGGCTTCTCCTCTCCCTAGCCTCACTTTTTTTTCATTCTTAAGTACAGATTATTTTTTTGTAAAAATGTAAGCATTTACAGATCAGTCTGTTAGTTACAATATCAGTGCTATATTAGCATCAACGCAATTCCAAAAGAAAGAAAGAATGAATCTAATCAATTCCAAGCAGGAGTAAACATTAAGCCATGATAGTGCTAAAGTTATTTTCAGAAGAGAAGGATGCATGAAATGCATTTTTCTAACAAGAAACTTAGAGAAATAAAAATTTCTGGGTGGATTATCTTTATCTTTTCTCCTTGCATGATTACAGCCATGTTTTCATGTAATAGGCCATAAGGTAATATGAAAACATACCCATTTCACCAAGAAGTTTCTTTCCAAATAAAATCATATTTCTGCTAGAAATTTTCCTTCTAGCCATTTAAAATGAATAATCCAACTGTCAAAAGCAAACACATGATTCTTTCAAATGAGCATTAAGCTTCAACTTTCATTTTCCCCTCAGCAGATAGTATTAAAAGTTATTAATGGAGTACTTCCTATAGAAACCTGGATTATAATTTTAAAGACATTAGTTTGTATTTGCTCAACCAGCACAGGAGAACCTTCTATTCAGAGATGAGTGGTTGTGTGTGTGCACAAAACACTTTGCTTGGCAGTGGCCCCAGACCCTCACAGATTGGCTTTCTTCCTGGCAGCCATGTGAGACCTATGCTGCATATAAGTGTGAACAGAATTCTTAGGCTTCTCAGCATTGTATTTGTCCAAAAGAGCCTGCACCCGGGCCCCATAGTCAGGATAGACACCACTGAAGTTCTTGACTGCTTTCTTCTGAATGAAAACTTTTGCATCTTTCAGATGGCCAGCAATGTTCTCAAACAGGCTTTTCCTCTGCTCTTCATTCAAGCACATCTGTATAGAATCTCACCTTTTAATTTGACATACTGCTGGTGTCCTGCCCAGATACCCCTCTTCTCCATGCTTTGCTGTTAAGTAATCGCACTGAAGACCTCCTTCAGGAGACTGCCTTTGGGTGCTGGAGTCACCCTGCCCATGGGAAATGTCTGCATTACTCTCCACCTGCACCCTCAGGGTGGCTCACAGGCAGTGAGTGAGTGAGTGTCCCAATCAGGACAAGCTCTGATCCCTGTGGGATCAGACTGAGCCTGGGATTTCACCTGAAATTGCACTATTGCTTGGTTTATTCCTATACTGCTTACTGTTTTTGTTAGAGGATTTCCTTAATACTTGATTCAGGGTCTGTTTTTGAGATAAGCAGATCTAAGACTCCAAGGTGGTATGTATAGCAGAAAGAATAGATTTCAGCAGCAGAAGACAAATATCTACCAACCGTGTGATCTTAAGGAAGATTTTCTTGCCCCTCATCTCTATAAAGTGGGAATAATCATACATGCTTCACAGCTGACCATGGAGGTTACATGATATAATGTATGTCAAATGCCTAGCACCCTTTTCCTGGGCCTCTAGACAGCACAGCTTCCAAACAGCCTGAGCTCCTATTCTATGCCAAGGCTGTATCCATGGACCTTAGATAAACTCCCTGTGTGTCACAGTCAATAGAGGATATTAGCAAATGTGTAGCCAAGTTTTCTGGCTCCTTTTACAACTGCATTCACCACAATAAAAAGTATATGACAGAATAAATTGCCCATATGCTGCCAAAATACAGTCTTTGCCCACTGTAATACAAGGCAAATACAGTAATGAGAAAATCCATAGTTGGGGAGATGATAGACTATTGGCCAGGATTTCCCTCTCTCCCCTGCTGTAGTCCATGATATATTGTTTAAATGCACAGTAAGTGACCAAAGTAACCAATATGTCATTGAGCAGCCTGGTTGCTTTGAGCCTTGCACCATGGGGTCTCTAGATGAAATAGACTAGAAGGGTAGCTATAATATAGTGAGCCATACTGGGAAGAATAGCAAGGCCTCTAATTCATGAGCAAGTTTCCCTATACTGTTGAGGTCCCAGAAGTGGAGCCCTCCTATCCTTAGATGGAATTAGCTATTAGAAGGAACAAGACAAGTATATATGATAGTGTTTCAGTATATTTAGGTTTTCCAAGAATTTCACTTATACATAATGGTTAAAATAACTTGTTTCTGGTTACAAAAGAGTCAGAAATTTTTACAAATATAGAAAGGCTCAAAGAAAATTGATAGTCTTTTCTTCATTCATATAGGTACATGTACACAGCTACACAAAAATGAGATAATGTATGCTTTCCAAACTGTGTTTTTTAATCTATCTATCCATCTTTCTAATCTATCAATATCTATCTAGAGTTTAAGTATTGGTGTAGACATAGTTATAAACTATAATAACCTTGTTATTAATATATATTAAACCATCATTTTAAAGGTTGCATGCTCTTTTACTATATGAATATTTTTGGTTTTTTCAGTCCATTTCCTATTGTTAAACATTGAGTTATTTCCATTTTATGTAATTATGAACAGCAGTTTAAAAACAAGGTTGTTATCAAAGTTTTGTCACCACCCTGATAAGCTCTTTAGGATCAAATCCTGGAAGAGCAATTACTAGGACAAGAATATATACAGGGAGCCAAGGTGGCTCAGTGGTAGAGTGCCAGCTTCTCACATGAGAGGTCCTGGGTTCAATCCCCAGCTCTAGTACCTACAAAAAAAAAAAAAAAAAAAAAAAAAAAAAAAGAGAGAGAATATATACATGTTAAGATTTTTGATACATTCTGCTAAACTGACCTTCAGAAATGTTTACCAGTGTACATCACCATCGTTGGTTTATTTGTATATCTATTTACTTGTGTCCATCCCAAACCTGGATTTTGCCTTTTAAAAGAAAATAAAAATCTGCCATAGGTGACCACAAGAAAATAAAAGTTTGCCACAATATATTATTTATTTATTTATTTATTTATTTTTTTAGCAGCAACTCATTTTATTTTATTTTATTTATTTTTTTTATTGTGGGTAAAAATCAAATTTTTCACAATACATACCTTGTTTTAAATAATTTACCTAACAAGATAATATTGGCTCATTCCATTTGACAGATGAGAAAAATAAAGCCCAGGAAAAGTAAATTGCTAGCACAGCATCACATAAATAAATGGCAGAAAGAGGTAAATGAGGGTGAAGCATATACTCCTTGACTCTAAAATCTCTGTTACAGCAAGGCAGTTTTCAGTATAGGTCTTAAATAAACTTCCACATTATATCATTTACAGTTCACACGTTTGAGTTTAATGAAAAAGATTTTAATAACAAAAAGTTTGACAAAAAAGTAATATAAATACAATGAAGAGAATATGTCTCTTCTGGTCTTAGTTACTAAAAATTTTCCTTGCCCTGGGAGGCAGGCCATGTGTATGTGTGTGTGTATGCATGCATATACATATGTCTGTGTGTGTGGAGGGGTTGCTGGTGTTAGCTCATCCTTTCCACACTGCTCACTTGTGATTCCATTTATAATTATAAGGCAGCTTTTTATGTCACATAAAGGGCTCTAGCTTGAACAGGCAATTTCCCCTGGGATTGAAAACATTCATCACACAAATGTTAAACAACTGTACTTGCCATTAGGGATAGAACTGTGAGCATTGTAGGGTCAGTCGCTGTCTTCATTCTCATCTAGATGAGTGGAGCAGGGAGAAAAAGAACTGATAAATCCTGGTGTATACACAACCATGGGTAATCAGTAAAGGATAAATGAATGATATGGAGGAATATGTACATAGGGCAAATGTAAATAAGCCAAAGGACTGAATTAATGAGAGTGCCTGAACTTAATAGTATGTTAAAACTATTAAAATGAGTGAGATGCTAATACCTTTCCTATGTTGAGCTCAGCAAGGTCTTCTAGGGTCACAAGTAGAATTAGCAAGTAAACTCCCTGTTTACACTTCAAAAAAGTCTTCTTTACACAGCAGGCTGCACCTTAATTAGAAATCATTGTTACCATTAATGAATGGCATTATTATTTTAATTTCTCTAAGTTTGTTTGAATATCACAGCAAGGAGTTGCAATCAGTCACTGACTATATATTTGCATATCCTCCAGAAAGCTACATATAAAGCAAAATTAAATGTATGTTGAAAAGGAAGTCTGAAGAGAAAGTTAATTCCTGAATTTACACTGGAATTCTGATGACTCTCCCTTCCCACCAATATTTAAGGATGGACCTTGAGAATAATAGGAGATTAGGGCTGGTTGGAATGAGTTGAATCTCCTGCCTTTCCATTGTGGATTAGTAACAAAAGTTTCATGTATAATGCCTTTCACAAATGGGTAATGTCAGTCATCCCTCCCCAGTTCAGGAGATATGTTTGGAATCTGGCATATAACACAGAAGCCCCTTCAGCCATTTCTCACTTAAATTGATTAAATCCTAATGACACTGCTGGAGCTTCTGTCAAGTAGACCTGCAAGGCTCTCAGGAACTCACACTGCCCCCTCACTCCCTCATTCCTCTATGGTTTGTTCAATTCCTCCCAATAAATACCTGTCCTTCTGCACTTCTTCAACACATGCTCCATACAAAAGCCAAACTCTGAGCAACAACAAAGGGGCTCTTAGGAGATACAGGAAAGTAATGAGTGAGGGCTAGAAAGAAGTCTCTTTTGCCCCCAAATTATCCCAAGACTCAGTTTTCCTGACTGTCAAAGTAGCCAAGTTTAGGAAATAGCCGTTGTCCATCTGTATACTCTAGGAGGCAGTCAGGCACTTAAGTGTCTTGTCCAATGTGGCATCCCCCAGTGCTTGCATGGAGACTATTACATACAGTAGTCACTCAATATATTTCTGTTAAGTGAGTTAATGACTGAGTAAATGAGTGAATACATTGGAGGCATGAGGCCTCAGAAAACTGCTGTGGCCTCTGTCTTCCATGACTCCCCTACATCCAATGTTATTACCATTCTGCCTGCTTTAATAAGCTTTTCAGCTTGGAATCAATGCCTTGACCTGCTTCAAATGTAGGGCATGATTTAGGATTATGGAAGCAATTCACTTGCTGAAGGGACCTGCCCTCTTCTAAATTTGAAGTCCAATTTGAAAGATTGAAGCGCTCTTTAAAATGTGAGGCACTCCTAATAATTTCCAGCTGGATTCCACTCCACTTCTTAGACTCAGACACCCCTCCCATCAGGCCAAAGCATTTAAACACCAAAATGAGGATGTAACTTAAACAGCTCTAGGACAGATATTGGAGGGCAAGTAGAAGAGGCAGATTGTTGAACATTTCTTGAATATTAAGTAATTGTCATGTTTCTTCAAAGAATGAACAATTTCTTCTGCTCCCCAACTCCAAGTGCAAAGAAAAAACAACTACATCTCCAAAATTTAAAAAGGCTATATCCTTACACTTCCCAGTTTTTGGATTACCCATTGCTCTAAGACTGAGTTTTAGTTTGGGGGTGTTTTATCTAAATGAGGACTAGTACTCCTGAGAGGCCAGGTGAGAGACTGGAAAGTGCACAATTGTGAAGAATCCTGGCTCTAGCCACCTGACTTGAGAAAGTTGCTCCCTCTCTCTGAGTAATATTTTCTTGATCAGATATGAATACTGACTTCTCATTGTTGTTGTACATTATTTCACATATTGAAGGACTTGCTTTATGTTATTCCTGGGGCTTTATTAAATTCTTGGTGATAAACTGAAAGTTATTGACTTTAAACCTTTTCTCTTTCTGTCTTTGAATACTGCAATTCCACTGTAAGAAAAACATAATCTATTTTCAATTAAATTATGCCATAAAAAAGAAAAAGAAAAAAAAATAGAAATTAGAATAAGGATAACCAACCCATTAGGACTTACTCAATTTCACAATATGTATCTCGAGGTCCCATTCTCCACAAACTCCTTCATCTTCAGAACAACTGTAGCCTCCCTCCCCTACCCCACACAAGGGGAAGCGGTTCTTGCAGTAAAATAATAATTATTTGTTATTTGTTCTCTGTCTCAAGCTTTCCTCTTACATTCACCAAGATAAGGAGATATTTGATCAAGAGAAAAAGGACCACTTCTTACATTGTCTCTACTGCTTTTTCCTGGGGGCAAATTCTGGGAAAATATTCACCCCGGGGAGATCTTTGCCAAGACAGCATTTTCACACGAATCAGGGCCAAGAACCCACAAGGGGTGGGGGGTATACCAGTTTCAAAGTCCCTGGGGAGGGCACCAGGAAAGATTTCAAATGTCTCTTTGACCACTTCCCAAGCTGTAGCTTTCCTGGCCTGCTCAGAAAATGGCATTCTTCAGCAAACTGTTCTCCATAGTCCTAAAGAGGTAATGCACCTTTAAGTCTCCACTTACTCTACTCCTGTTGGGGACAAGGTTGAAACAGTGGCTGCCAGCTGCCTTTGTCAGGGATGGGTTGCAACAGTAGCTCAGAGATAGGACCTAGCACTTCGAATTCATTAATCAAAGGCCATGATCA
Source organism: Cabassous unicinctus (assembly GCA_029593785.1). Lineage (NCBI taxonomy): Eukaryota > Metazoa > Chordata > Mammalia > Cingulata > Chlamyphoridae > Cabassous > Cabassous unicinctus. The sequence continues at coordinate 6,271 of JAQZBX010069445.1, read as the reverse complement.
GTGCTCAGCCACGCCCACCCTTGTTCTTCAGGAAGAGGACTTTTATGTCTCTTTCTGACAGCCACAGCCGTCAGAAACTGGATCCGAAGGTGGCCTTCCATGAGAGTAGGGGATGGATGCTGGCAGTTGTCATGCAGAGAGTGCTACTCACAATTCTTTACCACAGATTATCAGTCTCTTCCTCCTGCTCTTCCCTGGATCCTGTGTTCTTTTGGCTCCAGAACCCCAGAACAGTTGTTTCATACAGTTCGTGCCAAATTACCAGCTGTTTTGGAGGGCAGACTGTGTCCTGGACTTTCTCACTCCACCATCTTCCCCAGAAATCTATACAAATGCTTTCTGTGGTACCAAAAATGCCTTCAGTATTGCTTTAGTATTGTTTGTAAGAGCCAAAAATCAAAAATAAAGAAAAATTTCATCCAACATAATCTGTTAAGTAAATTTTGCTTTCATCCTAAGTGAAATACTGTGCAGCTGTTATAAAAAAAAAACTTGATGTGCCTTCCTAGTGGTCCAATTTGAATTGCATTTCACAAAAGAGTTAACTGGGATTGAGAAATTAATGCTAGTCGTCAAGATAGGAGAAGAGTTGGATTTGCGTTTTCTAAATTTCAAGAACATTGTAGAAAATTCTAAGCTTGTATATACTCTACAAGTATACGATATGATTCACTCATTTGTCAAATCCATTCACACATTTATTAAATACTGCAGAGATGGAACATCAAAACTCACTCTAGTAGAAGGTGGTAAATGGTAATATTTTCTCATATTTGTAAAATGCATGATAATTTGCAAAGTACTATCCCATCCTTAATCTCACCTTATCTTCCTGGCTACCCTAGGATATAGGAACAGGAGGCATCTTTGTCTTTATTTTCAAGTGATCTGGCCATCTCACTTCAGCCCACACATTTCCCATCACACACTGAGTTCAGCTAAGTTGTGGAACTAATTCAGATTCCTTTTCTTTGGTTGCCAAAGCATGAGCAACCAGAGAATAGAACTTACCTTTGTAAATTTTGGTTTTATCCTCAACCTTAGTTCCTTTCCAAGCCCTTACCCTTGTTTTGCTTTCCTCTTAATCCACAATGCCTTCCTAGAAGGAAGATTTCAGGTCTAGAGGTCTTAGGCAATTCTGGCTTTTGTTATGTAACTGTGTGAATAAAAACAATTTTAATTATAAAATGAACTGTAATGTAGTTGGATTTCGTATCTAATCTACTGTCTTAATTATGCCTGAAGAATGTGAAATCAGTTTTTTCTCGGGAAAAAATAGCTTTAGAAACAAATAAGCAAAAATTTTTCTAGGCATATGGAGTCTATCAGAAAGGCATACCAAGCCTCTACCCTCAAGACCTACTTGACACCAGCTAGTGATGTTGCCTGGACTGGAAATTCTCCAATAGAAATGAGTTATTTTGCCTTAAAGCAATGATTTTTAAATGTTGGCATATGTAAAAATCCCTTAGGATGCTAGTTAAAATATAGATTCACATACTCATAGTCCAGAGATCTGATTTAGGCAGTCTAAGGTGTGACTTGGAAACTGAGTGATGCTTCCCAAGAATTGCTAGGGACCACATTCTGAAAAGAAAAACATATTAGGCATTTTGTTCAGTGTCATCAGTTGACAATATTTCCTCTAAGAAAGAAAGAGGCTAACAAAATATCTGCTGGACTCACAGTTTTCAAACCTTGTCTTAGATACTTTAGAACTGCTGTGATCCCCAGAAATCTTTGAATACTATAAAATTCTAGCGAGACCTAATTAAACTCTGGATTCCTTTGTAAAATTCACTCCAATGCCAGTATTTTGACCTCTGTCCTCCAAACTGCTGCATAATTTTCCCCTTCTAGCTGTGCTTTTTCTCAAGTAACTCAAGGGCTTCCACTGACACAAGTGTCTGCCATTTATCGATGGAACCATAGATGGTGATTGTAATTCTAACATGGGTCCAGTTTAGGAAAAACTATTTAAATGATTTATGTTCAGAGCCTGCTGGGTTGTATAGAACCATTAGGTGCTAGCCTGCAGCAGTGTGTGGGTCATTGAGTCTGATTTAACCATCATGAGTAAGGGCATCATGGAGCATCTCCTTCCTCCCCACAAACATCCTCCTCACTCTTGATTTATATCTCTTACTGTGTTTCAGATGTGGAGGCCAATCCCAATTAAATTCCAAGTAAACAATGATTAGATAGGTCCGAAGTAAGGATTCAAGAGGCTCTGTTGTGATAAGGGCATCAAATTTAGTGCTCTGATTTTGTGGAAGCTCACAGAGTATGGTAAGATGGAAACATCACCTGCTCTGCAGTCAGACAGACTTGAATACAAACTCTTACTTTCTGCCACACTGTTTTCTCATTTAAAGTATGGGCAGAATACTACCCATCTCCTTGGTTTGTTGTGAGAATGAAGGGAAATGAGGTGTCTAAAGCCCCTGGCAAATAAGAAGTCCTCCCAAGGATGAATTCTTGAGGCTGCTGGCAAACATTTTCTCGGCTTGGATGGTGTTGCTGCTAGCTGGAGTTACTGAGTGAGAGACATATATCCAAGTCCCAAGAAGAAGAAATACAGGATTCCATATTGCAAGCCTACTTGGAAGCCTTAGATTCAAGAAGGTAAGGTGATTCAGTGATTCAGAGCTCTGCTTCCATTTACTTGTGGGGACTCTGGGGTTACCTACCAATATCCGTTCCACCTAACCTCCATTGGGTAGCAGCCACGTGACTTGGGAACAAGGATGGTTTCATGAGCGTGTGACACATGCAGTCACACAGGGCCCCTCTCAGAGAGGACCCTGAGTTGCCTTAATGTTCTGCCATAGCTATCTTGAAATTCTTTATACTTTTATTTTTGGACTTGTGTTTTGTAAGTAACATTCAGTGGGATAATGGAACATTTGTGTGAGCAGAAGAGATGTGCCAGGAGGTAACATACACACATGTATGCTCAGGCACAATGAGCAGTAGTCAGCCGATATACCAAACATTTAGACTGGCAGGCTGGTGTATGCCTGGGACAGTCCAGCAATACCATGGGGCCCCCATGGGGTGGTTGAAACCAGGATGTGGGCCCAGATTGGTGGTGGTAATGGTGGCAACAACAGTGGTGCAACAACTTGGGAGCATGGGCTCTGCATAGAGGCAGCATTGGGACCACACTGGAGTGCTGGCATTGGTCCCCGGATCCTGACCTGCAGTTATCTGCACAAATATTTACTCTTTGACCAAGGCACCAGGACAGGAATTACAGGCACACTCTCAGTAAAGTTGTAGTAAATTATTACAAAATAAAAACATATAATTGACCATTGCAATAGAGCAATTAGACTTTTTCAGAGTTTAGAATCTCTGGGTTTGAAAAGTGCTGCAACATTCAAAGAAAATATAAATAGACTTAGAAAAGGACATTAAAAAAATGTCACATTCAAAATAAAAGAACACTGTTTCCATACAATGTTTAACATGAACCGATTATTTACAAGGGAGGAAGATTTTAATTATTTTTACTGTAATTGAAGATATATAGAATGCCTAAACAGGCATTTTGAATTGTATAGAAATCATGAAACAACCTTCAGTTTCTTATGCAATCTCAAATTATAGGGACTATCAGAGGAAACATTAAAATGCCACATTTAAATTTACATTTAACAAGTATATTTACAAATCAAATTCACGCTTAAATGAAGCTAATTTGTATGAAGAGTTAAATATTAAAAAAAAAAAATTATTCCACAATGGTCATCAGCTTTAGATCTGATTTAGATCTGAGTTAATTTATCAGAAATTTATCCTGGCATTGTCACAGACTATGAAATACTCTTAACAGCTCTAGTAAGACTTGAATTAGCAAAAAAACTTCTCAAAATTAAAAAAAACATATAAAAAATTATTTTCAATCTTGCATTTGTCAAGAGGGACTGATGTTGCTTCCAATTATATCAATTGAAAATGAAGTTGCTAAAAGTAAAATTTTGATAACCTAATAAATGAATTTATAGAAAAGTGAGCCAGAAAAACTCATGATTTTTCAGGATCTCAAAATAATAAAAAATTATTTAGTGTATTGTATAAAATCATGAAAAGAAAATATTATTTTTCTGATTTGTAAGTTTATGTTATCACTTATATATCATTAATACACCACTATGTTTTATAAAGAATTCAATATTTTTAAAGGATAAACCTTTATATTTAAAAACCTTTAACAGCATTGTTTTCTCCTTTTTGTACAATAATGGCCCTGCATTTTCATTTTGCACTAGCCTCCACAAATAATGTACTTGGCCCTGTGTGCATTTTCATAAATTACCAACCCCCTAGTCATTCCAAGCCTTAATACAAGCATTAGCATTTGATTACATTTGTCAAGCATTGACATTTGCTTACACTTGAATTTCAACCAGTGAATAGAAACTGTAATTTCTAGGTAACAAGTGATATCCCAAGATAGATTTATGAAGAATTAGAACCAGATGACTGTCCTAAAGTCATGCTTTTCTGGGGAAGCAGGTATGCCTTGTTCACAGTGAAGCTAAGATCTTATGTTTGAGTTTTGAGCCTGCCTGAGCTAGTGGAATCTGTAGAATCCTGGGAGCAAAGCTGCCAAGTTTGGCCTTGGTGAATCCTGTGGCCGCTCTTCCACAAAGCTTACTGCTCTCTATACTTACACAAATTCTGGAAAAAAAATTTTTTGAAATATGCTTTTTTGCTCACTACTCTAATTTTTAAATGAGGAAACTGAGACCCATAGAGGGAAAGGGACATATACAAGTTCACAAATGAGAGTCAAGAAAATAACTCAGACTTTTCCCCTCCCATTTCAAGCTATTCTTTTAAGAGATTCAAAGGAAAGAGCTTCTAATTGTGAAAATGCAAACACATAATTGTGGAGTGAAAGAAAGAAGAAAGAAAAAATAAGGAAAGAAATAAGAATAGTAAGTGAGGAAAATGTGTGTGTGTGTGTGAGAGAGAGAGAGAGAGACAGAGAGAGAGAGAGAGACAGAGAGAGAGACAGAGAGAGAGTGAGTGTATGACTTAGATGAGATTTGGTCTGCATGGATCTGTCAGTGGAGTCAGGAGCTGGCACCCTTCCTACCAAGCTGTACTCTTTGTAGTGAGTAGAGTCCCAGATATGAAGCAGGACTACCCAGGAAGAGAAACCATTAAGAATAAAATCTATTTATGCATCAAATTCAGGAGACTTAGGAGTGCTGGTCCCAGCTGTAACTCAGACTTGCTCAGTGGCTTTGGAAAGCTCCTGTACATAGCTAATGTTTCAGAATTTGGAGCCTTTAGGAACAAAGCATTTGGAATAGTCATGTTGTACTAGTTAGAGAGAATTTTTTCCTGTAAGACCAAAATTCTTCAAAATACATTAACCATTTTAGATGGAAAGCTTTTCATATTTTATGGGTGTCTATGCCTTCTTACATAGATAACATCAAACATATTTTGAAGGTACTTTTGAGTTTGGGTTTTTGCTTTCTCTTGCCTGATGCATGGTTCCTCAGACACAGTCAGAGACTGACTTTTGGACCTGGAGGGCAACTTGCCCTCATATTAAATAGTCCTAGGCTTCCGTGGTTTGGATGCCATTGTAACTGTATTATATGCTTTCCTGTTTTCCCCTTGGGTTCAAATCTGCTGTCCCATTTTTTCTCTTCCTTGCCTCCCATGTCACCATATTTAATTTCCACCATCTTTGCCCTGTATCAGCTATGTTATCATGGGAAGGTTATTTGATATTTCAAAGACTCACTTTCCTCATGGGTAAAATAGTAAACATATTACCTGCCCTACAGTGTTGGAGAATTAACTAAGACACTTTGAGTATAATGCTTAGTCATTCTTTTTCTTCTTCAAGACTTTACTCTGAAACTCTCCTGCAGGGCACCTTACCTAATTTTTTCAGTATAGAACTCTCTCTCCTTCTCTGAATCACTCTTGTACTCATTGTATGGCACTCTCTTCCACTAATTCACTATACTGTAGAGTAAAGCCTCATATATATGTTAGATTACCGAAAAGTTACATACAGAATATAGGTGATTCCCATATACTCAACATCCTCTCCCTTTTCCCCTTTCCCCTACTAATAACATTTTACATGTGGATGGTACATTTGTTGATGTATAAATATTGAAACATTGTTACTACCCATAGTCAATGATTTACAATGTGGTTTAGATTTTGGACCATACACTTCTACAGATTTTAATGAAATTTGATGTGGTCTGTATCCATCCTTGCAGGATCATGT